>VWPU01008915.1:0-45947 GCA_013398955.1 Callaeas wilsoni
CACCCTGGGCTAGCCGCGGGCACTCTGGGCCAGCTGTGGGCACTCTGGGCTAGCCACGGGGACCCTGGGCATGCTGTGAGCACCCTGGGCTACCCACGGGGCACCCTGGGCTAGCTGCGGGCACCCTGGGCTAGCCGCGGGCACTCTGGGCCAGCTGTGGGCACTCTGGGCTAGCCACGGGGACCCTGGGCCAGCAGCGGGGACCCTGGGCATCCTCTGAGCACACTGGGCCAGCCACGGGGACCCTGGGCTAGCTGCGGGGACCCTGGGCTTGCTCGGAGCACACTGGGCTAGCGACGGGGAGCCTGGGCCAGCGGCGGGCGCCCCGGGCCAACAGCAGGGACCCTGGGCCAGCCGCAGGCACCCTGGGCTAGCCGCGGGGACCCTGGGCTAGCCGCGGGCACCCTGGGCCAGCTGCGGGCACCCTGGGCCAACAGCAGGGACCCTGGGCCAGCCCCGGGCACTCTGGGCTAGCCGCGGGCACCCTGGGCCAGCCTCAGGCACCCTGGGCTAGCCTCGGGCACCCTGGGCTCGCCGCGGGGCCCCTGGGCCAGCTGCGGGCCCCCTGGGCCAGCTGCGGGCCCCCTGGGCCAGCTGCGGGCCCCCTGGGCCAGCCCCGGGGACCCTGGGCTTGCTGTGAGCACACTGGGCTTGCTGCAGGCACGCTGGGCGTCCTGCAGGTACGCTGGGTCAACTATGGCTACTCTGGGCCACCTGCGGGCATGAGGAGCGAGCTGCGGGCGTGCTGGGCTCCTGCCGCGCTGGGCTAGCTGCGTGCCTTGCTGGGCTTGCTCCATGTCGCCCTGGGCTCTCTCCGTGCTGCCTGGGGCTCACTGCATGCCACGCTGGGCTCATGCCACACTGGGCTTGTGCCACGCTGGGCTTGTGCCACCCTGGGCACTCTGCAGGAACCAAAGTGCTTTGTCACCGAGCCAGGCAGCCCCTGCCTGGTCCCTCACCTGAATGCACCAGAAAGGTGCCCTGGTCTGAGCCCAGGGAAGAGTAGCTCCAGGAAGAGTCAGGGCTGAGGCTGAGTTCAAGGGAGCCATCTCTGCCCCACGGAGCTTTGACAGCGAGCTGCTTGCCCAAGATCAGCTGGTGCCGAGGCAAAGCTGTTTGCAGCCCTAGATTGCCAGGTGAACCCAGCCTAGGCTGATACTCATCATTATCTAGTGCCACTGGGCCAGTGTTTTTCTGGGCAACGTGACACCTCATGGATTTTCCATGCAGGAAGATGCTTGCATTGCTGAAAACTGGGGATTTAGCAGTGGGCAGTGAAAAACGCAGGTTCTGAATGACAGAGAGAGACCCACCCTCCAATAAAGGGTGGTTTCTTCCAAGACTTTTTTGTCTGGTGGTAAGGGCATAGCTGGAACCCCAGAAGGCCTCCTTAACACACCAGACTCTGTTGTATAACAGGGGAAATGGCAAAGTGCATTACAGCAGGTCCCCCAGGCTGGCTGTTTGCACTGTCAGGCATCAGACAGGTAAGCTACGATTTCAGTTGTACAGATGAAGCTTTTCTGAGGAGGCTCTAACTGCATATTCCTGCCCAGCCAGGAGCTGTGGCAGCAATCAGAAAATAACCTAAAATGCAAAGCTTTGAGGATATCAAAAGATCTCAAGGATATCAAACCTCACAGTGTTGTCTTCACAGCTGGGCTGAAAAGAAATTGGGGTTTATATCTGCAGGTATCACTAGGATTCATCAAAATGAATTCAGTCCACACATTCCCTCAGGTCTGGAGCCAGACGCTCTATCCTGGGAAGCCATCTAGAGGTAAACACTGGAATTAAGCGAAAATTGCATTTTAAGACATTCTCAAACTTCTTCACATCTTAGTTACTAAAACACCACATCAGTGCAAGTTTGAATTTAAGCGTCTGTGAGAGAGATAGGCGAGTTTGGATGCTGAATCCCCTTAAAAATGAACTCACTTTTCTTTTTTGGAATCAAGCAGGTATTTTTGAAAACGGGCATTCAAAGTGGCCATGTGGGACAGAGTGTTCAGGGGTTTTTTTGTTGGCAAAAAGAAGGGCAGCCACGTTTCTGGTGCCCCCCACATTCAACAGCTATATCACACATAGATTTTTTAATACAAAATATGAAAAATACCTAAATCCTTGAATTTCAGCTCTGTTAGAAGTTCCACAAAAGTTTTAAGGGAAAGAAAAAAGAAGTAAAATTGAGAAGAGAAACTTGCACTTTTTACCTTTAACTGCCAGGTTACCTCATATGAAATAAGCCATATGACTGTCACTGTATAATCATGAAGTGTCAGGAGAGAGGGTTTTGAAGGGAAGATGAAGCAACCTAACTGGAAACTGTCTGTACATCCTGTCAGAATCAGTGAGTGTTCCCTCACTCAGCTGCATCTGAAAGAGCCAGAAAATTTCCATGGCCTGTTGGCAGCGTTTAGCACCTCAGTGTGTTTTTACAGTATTACCTCTAGAAATGCAGCTTGGGGAGGCACCTGGCATTACAATTTTCCTCTCAGTCCAACAGCTCCGGAGGGGAGAGAGAAATTACCCAGAGAGCCCAGTGTCTGGTTTAAACAGGAATGACTCAGTGTCTGGACTGGGAACAAATATAACAACTTTCTGGTACGGAAATAAGGAGCAGCGTTGAAAATGAAAGGATATGAACTCCATCAGAGTATATTTGGTTTTTTGATTCCTGAGTTCAGTCTCTTTACGTTTAAAGCACCACAGACACATTTAAAATAGAAAACTCATTAATATTGCACAGTTAACTTGTTTAGATTTAAAAGAAAATTTGTTATTAATGTAAAACATTTGCAGGTCCTTTGAATCCAGGGGGAATGGGATAATCTTGTGAACATTTATTTCATGTGTCTATTTCCAGCTTGAATAATAATCTAAATATGTGTTTGAAGTGATTTTTTTATTCATTATGACTTTAACCTATGTACAAAGCTGCTACAAAATTTGGATTGGGAGTTAAAACACAGTTCTAGATATTTAACATTTTCCTAACCCGCTCTTCAAATTTCATTAAAGTATTAACTATTTCACTTCTTTACTGCTTTAGATTTACCTTGAAGCAGTGGAAACTAGTAGATGCTACATTGTGCAGACCTACAAAAACAAGAAGCAAAAGCAGCTTTATGGTAAAACTGAAGTTAGTGCATCTTGCATGTAGTAAATAAAAACTATATGCCAGTTATTTTAAAATTCACGTAATTCAACCAAAAAGTCAAATAGCTTTAAATACTACACATACTATATGTGAGAGCATTAGAACTCTAGCGATATTGTCCCTTTTTAATTGCAGTTCCACTCTGAAAAGTAGAAAAAAAGGAATATTCTGGGATTTCATCTGATTGTTGTACAGCAACCACTGCACTCTTTCTTGGCAAGAGGTCTTTTTCCAAACTGTCACCTTTACAAAACCAACATGAGCTTCTATTCACAAAGTCCATCTCTGTTAGTGAGACTCCCTGAACTACCCTTTCATATAGGGCTGATTGTCCAAAGTGTTTTCAGTACTGCAGGTACAAATGGACACTCAGCACATACCTCTGTAAGGGTAACAAGGATCTGTCACATCACAGCAGTTCTCTCTAATTATCAGTTCAGAGTTGTCCCAAAGTGAATCCTGTCCACGTTTCCACTCAGAAGTCCTAAACCAGTGCCCTGAAACATTCCATAAGCAGGCCTTTTAATTCTGTGAAATTGCATCAGCTTCAGAATTAATTCTGCATTTTCAGCAGTTGCACAGTACTGAATAATTTGTTTCCTACACAGACACTCAGATTAAAGTATAAACTGAAAAAACAACCCAAACCAACAGCTTTGTTTAAGCCATTTTCATGGCACTTTTAACTATGTTTTATTCCAGTTTATGAGAGCAAGAAGGTAGTCAGGCTGTCTGGCACACAGTGGGATTCTTGGGGTGGTCCTGTGCAAGGCCAGCAGTTGGACTTTGATGATCCTTATGGATGTGTTCCAACTTGGGATATTCTATGATTCTGTGTAATGTGTTTCAGTGGTAACTCAAGCCAGTTTTGGCTTCCATTTGTTGGTTTAGATTTCTGGGTTTGTACTTGTGCAGCTTTTGGACTGTACTTAGTGTAGATTTACTCATATTCTCAATAAGAGTCATAGAAACTGATTTTTTCTGACTTGTGGTGGCTTGAAGGCAAAAACAGCAGTGAAAAGCACATTTACCTGCAAAACAAGTTGATACACTCTCTATACACATCACTTATATGACAAAGCTCCATTTTTGCAGAACGATGTTACCTGGATGTGTGAAGAGGCTCGGGCAGTGTCTGAATGCTCACAGTTCATGTCACACCTGTACTGATAGGCAGAACTGTGTTCATAGAGCCCTTGCAGCCTTGGAAGGCTGTTTGTGCAAATGAGGTTGCTAAACTGCAAGAACTTTTGAAAGGAAAATGAGCTGGAAATTAAAACCATGCTTGAGGCATGTCTGAAAGCCATTTTGGCTAACAATTCTATATTTTCAACTTAAAAACCCCCACTCAGATATATACAGTACAAACCTGGAAACAGAGCAGCAGTTCCACAATGGAAAGTCTGTATGACTACAGTGTCAAGTAATACCATTTTTTTACATCAGTGCAGGGTTCTTGATCATAGACAATCTATCATGATCACAATAAAACTTAAACCTCCTTTTAAAAAGGAAAACCTTTTGCCAAGCTGATCTGGTTTTTGTTAGATGAAGTACTGCTGTCAGATTTAGATAAATCAAGAACTAAATTTTTGTGCTTCTTGATTTCATTCTTCCGTTGCGTTCACATTTTCCATTTGAAATGTGTCCCAGTGGTTCTGTGATTTCACACTGTCCTTCTATTAAAAGTCTGATACTGTTGCCTTCTAAGTGGAGTTTTGCCATGGACTAAGCTCAAAGGAACAGGGTTTCTGGTTAACTTCCAGCCTGACAGCAAAGCCTGTGTCAGGCCTTTTACAAAAAGCTGCATTTCCATGTCTTAGGGCTTTCCCAGGGTCTCACAACAAAGCAGTGTCATGAGTAAAGACATAAAAATGTCTTACTGAGTAATTCTAAATTCTAGGTGACATCCCTTTCTAGATTCAAGAAGTGCAAAAATAACTGTCTTTATAAGCAGAAGTTTTCACAGTGCACACAGGGGCACTCTGGAATTCAAAGGGATGCAACATCTCCAATGTGGTACTTGTTCCACTTGCTGAGTTGTTTTCATACGTATTAGAATTTGTCATTTGTAGTAAGTGCCCTTGGCTTTCCTCACCTATCTCTGATTAGAAGCCAGATCTCTCAATCTCTTAGGCTGCTTCTTCCTATTGGAAGCGAGAACAGTGCAAATGCACCACATGTGAAGAGGAATGGAGTGACCATGTTTGTTAACCTCACTGACTCACCTTACCTTCTCTTTGGTGCTTTTACTCACTTTTAGGCCAGTCAATATTTACCCATTCCTTCTGACTAACTCCTCAGTCCTGCCAAAAATTCTAAAACATACAAGGAACTGGAGAAACAGAAGAATTATGTCTTTAAGGCTCTCAAATTAGGGAAAGTCCTGAAATCCTACTAAACCAACATGACCTGGATTTTGACAAAAACTTAACAGCAAGCTAATGCCTGTAACAAATTTGCACTGGAAACTTGTAAACTAGCTTAGGCAGGAAATCTCAGGATAAAATGTTCCCTGAACTCCTTCTAACAATGTCTTTTTAAAAGAATTCCTTATATGCAGCTGTAACTTGGTTCACTAACACATACTGAGGTGAAATAATTCAGGGCCTCTGACTGTCCAGAGTTTCTTCAAACTTGACAGTGTTACAAAGGAAGTCAAAAAGAAGAGGAATGTTAGGAAGAGAATGGTGATGTCAAAGGCAAACAATTCTGACTGGGAGGCTAGGATGGGTCAGGTGTATGAACTGATGTGGGGAAATAAGGTCACACTAAAATCAATAAACCCCAACCTAGTTATTACTTCTCAGAATATAAAAGTAGCTTTAATTTTTCCTTTTGTTTTTAAAAAATCATTCAATTTAGTGTACCGCCACAGGTCTGGATGGAGTAGGGTTGGGAGGGGCTCAGTGAAGTGTCCTGTACCTCAGTGATGGAAGAGATCAATTATTCCCCAGTTTAGTCAGTTAATTTGCATCAGAATTGTAAAGATGAATGTGATTACAAGGTCCAGGCCTGCTGATTTAAACTGAGAGTTCCATGTTACAACTTACATGGATTTCATGATCTTCTTGTCCTTAACACCTTTTCTATTTATCTATTTATCTATTTATCTATCTTAATTTTAAACCACATGATTCAATCATCTGTACTTGCTGACCTACACTGAAGTTGAGGATTAGACCTATTCTCTTAAGAATCCAGTCTGGTCACTCTTATCATCCGGTACTTTATCTCTTATGACTCATTTTGTTTACTCATTGCACACAGCTAAGTCTTTTTTTACCCCACTGACTAATTCACATTGAAGTTTCTTGCTCTTTGCTAAAATGCATATTTTGTATAAATGGGATTTTTCTACGCAGATATGTTTTGTCTCTTTTTTAAAGTGTGTAAGAACGTAGAAAGGACTCACCTTTTTTCAGTGAAGATCTCGCTTTCTGAGGGAATGCACTGCAGGTTGGTTAGGCAAATGCAGAATCCAGTGGCTGATAAAAAGGAGTATTTCTCTTCTATGGCCACGATTACAAGCGTTTTTAAGGGTTTTTAAATAGAGTATTGGGGAGATCAGTGTGGATAAAGAAATGTTTCAGCGGTCAGAAGATAAGCACGAGTTGTATTGCTTATGTCAAGCTGAGCTAATGCTTGTTTGCTTTTTAATGTTACCCAAACAAGTTTTGTCCAGTCACATGGTGGACAGAAATGCAGAGTTACACTTGGTAACTCTTTCCTTCACTGTCATCACCTCCTCTGGTGCAAGCGTTTGGATACCGTATGCTCTGATCACACCTGAATTACAACCATGGGGAACACAGAGTCATCTTGGAAAACACAGCAAAATACGGAGTTGTAAAGATATCAAAATCTTTTCTTTAGAAAGAATCAGCACAGAGGGTTAGGGCCAAGATTCTCCAAGTCAAGGTGAAGTTTCCCTGTGCTAGCACTGCACCACTGGTGAGCCCAGAGGCCCTTGCTGCACACTCAGGACGGAAGCCACCAAACAACTGACAGGTCTGTGTGTATCTCCAAGCAAAATTCCTTGAGACTGAGTTCAGAATGCCTGTTCTAACTGTTCTGGCCAGCTGTCTGCCTCAGCAAGTGAGCAGGGGAAAAGATCAGCAAGTGAGCAGGGGAAAAGATCAGCACTAAGCAAAAAGCCTTGGAATCATCCTTCAGACCTATTCCAAGAGCAGAACCACGACAATTCCTGACCATGGAGACTGGAGTCCAGCACGGCCACTCTTCCATAGGCTCTTAGACACTCACTGGTACACTTGCAAAACATCCCAGAGAGCTTTTCAGGCCCATAAAGCAGATTAAAAATAAAGGCCATTTGCAATTTTGGAATATACAATAGAATGACGTTTCCTGGAAGTGACAGAGCTACGTATGAGCTTGAAGCATGCCAAGTGCAGTTGTCACAGCCGGATGTTTGCAGGCTTCCAGCACCTGCCAGCCCTGCCAGAAGGAGAAGGGCAGGGGGAATTTGGTATGCAAATGACTTCTCTGTGCAATCAGTCTGGAAGATATAAATACTGACAGAATCATATCAGTGTTTAGTTATTACCACCAAAGAACAATGGAATCCTATTATATTCTGGTTTTAATAGCAGGAATTTTAGTTGCTTTTGTATTGCTGGTTTTAATTGCAACTGATCATAATTTCTTCAAGGGAGAGATTCCTCCTGATGTTGACCAGCCAGCAAAGCTCCGCTTTTATCACTGTATGTACACCCTGATGGAAATTCTGGTGAGTTTATCATACTTTGGGATACTGGGATTTTCAGAAAAGGAAAAACTTGAGTATGAAGATATGCGTCTAAATATTGCAACTACATGTAATGGGAAACACACAGTAACAGAGATTTAAAGGCCAAAGTTTGATTTGGTTTCTATTGCCATATATAAAAAGTAGCCAGGATGAGGTGAGTTCTTTTAATGCTGAGATAGCCATTCTTATGCTGCAGCTGTATATTTCTATAATGAAATGACTGGTCCTGTGGATGACAGGAGGGCTGTGGATATAATTCACATGAATAATAACAACCCAAAGTTCTATGTCTCAATGCACTCTGATATATGTAAGGCAATTTCCTAAATTCTGAGCTATCTATAGTAATTTTCTTACTCTTGATTCTGTTCTTATTCTGCAGTGACTGAATTACAGAGTCTTATTTAAATATCATAGAATCAGGTAAGTTGGAAGATACCTCCAGAAGTCATCTAGTTGAACCTCCTGCCAAAGCAGGTTTAGGCCTGTTATCACTGATTATCTAAGTACCTGTAAGCCAGACTCACTGTGCTGTGGGCTTTGCCATCCCAGAAGGAAACAGCTTTTGCCCAAAAAGCTTTCAAAGTAGGCAACAGGAGTATGTAGGAGCAGCCTAAGCCCTGTCATGTCTGGCACGCAGCATGTCAAGCCTGCAGGAAAATCAGAGTGGTTTCTCTGATGTTTGTATGAAGCTCACCTCAATTCTCTAACCCCCAGCTATACAGAAAGAACACAGGAACTCTGGCCCACATCCTGAGAGGTGATTTGGGCCATTACCATCTGTTAAAGACTTAGGTGGGTTGCTTGAACTTACACAGCAGCATTCACCAAATCCAGTGGTTGTCCCTGATTCTCCAGTGGTACTTCTCTGCCTTGTCTGCCATGAAAGAAGAGGCTGCTGTCCTTGCATATCTCACACTGCTCTTCGTGTTATGTTTTATATAAACTTTATGTAATAATATGACAGTAATATTATAATAGGACAATGTTATTAAATTCTCTAATTTCCCTACTTAGTGGGTGAAAAGATTCTTTCAGGGGATACTCTTAACCCATTTTCACAGCTTTTAAGTGTCTGTTACAGAATTAAGTGCATATGCTCTCTTCACTGATAATATGTTCCCTAAGCTTCAGCATCCTTTTTCTGAGTAGTTTTAAAGATGCATTTCACCACTTGCTATGCATTGAATCCACTCAATACCTACTTTTCTTTCAAAAACCTTTAGGCATCTGCTGGTACTTTGGGTGAATTTCTGGTTTATGTTTTTGCTCAGAGGAGGAGCTCTCATAGTAAGGACTTCACAGGTTTCTTATTAAGTGCAGAATGCTTTGTGTATGACACCTATGCAATTAACTTATCCTGCTCATCCTGATGAGTGCAGCTCTTCCTGTGCCATCAGCCTGTGCCACCATAGTGCCAGTGATGTGTCTGTACTGTTTGCTCCTGTGAAAACCTCTTTTTCCACAATACAGGACAGTCTTTCCCTCTTTTCTTCCACCTTAGTTGCAATGTCTTAGAAAAGCTGCAGCACCAGGTAAGTGTGTACCTTCAGCCAGAATGTACACAAATGATGCTCCTGCTGCATCTGTCCACATCCCGTGTCATGAAGAGATCCATGACCATCTCAAATGGAAGAGATGAGAGGAAGCCTCCTGGCTTTTGTTTTAAACTACTCAGACAGATCTGTGTTCAGACTAACTGTGCATATTGCACTGTGATATGAAGCTTTGATGATAATTACTGTAGTTGGAAAAGCACACTTCAGAGTGACTGACAGAAAAACTGTCTATCACAGTCCTAAAGTCCATGAAGCTGAAACTGAGTGGGTTTTGCTGCTTTTGGTATGTGATTTCGTAATTATTTTAAAGTAAAAATCTGGTCCCCATATGATCTTCCACATAAAAAGCCAGTTTGTGCCAGAATTTCCGTGTTCCAGCAAATAGTTTTTCGAAGACCGTGTTTCACAAGAAAAGCTGACATGCTCTTTTTCGTACACAGATGCACATTTTAGGACCTGGTTTATGTAATACATTTCACCTACTAACACTGATCACATCTGTCTAGAAATATTCAAAGGTTTTGAATGTATTGCTATAGGTTCTGAAGTATTTCCTAATTATTGATTAAGAAGTTTTTCAGCAGCGTACATACAAAATTCCCTCTTCTCCTCCATGACAGTGTTTTCCCTGAATTTGGAGATGCCTCTGCGACATCAGGAACTCCTAAGACAAGGCAAGAAAAGAGGATATTTAGCTAGGATGCTCTGATACCAAGTTTATCGTATATGTTACTGTCATCTGAAAGCCCTAAAAGACCTCAAGGATGTTAGAAAATTTGAATGAGATTAAATGGCAATTCTGCCAACTTCAAACATGCCAAAACCATAACTCTGACAGAAGGACTGACCTAAGAGTCATGAGAGTTTTGCAAATTGCTGTTTGGAGAAGATTAGATTCACCCTGTGGTTTCTGCCATTGCCTTGGGTCTTACAGTAGTTTTCCCCTTTGCCCTGATACCTTCAAATGTGCTTTTTCAAATGCAAGGCAAGAACTGTGGCCATCCATTTGTCTCTTAAACTACCCTAAGCACTGCTGGCATTTGTGGCAGAGTGTTATGAAAAAACTCCAGATCATCTCTGGATTCCCATCTTTGTTTCTAACTGATTTTCTCTCTCTTCCATGGCTCATGGAGGTTTCTTTTATTATGCCTCACCCAACTTGTTTATTGCAGAGTGGTGTAGATTATTAGGAAGAAAGAATCTGTGATACACAGGTTGAAAAAAATAATTTACACAAGCAGAGCTGGTCTTTAGTTTGTAAGGAATTGATACAGGGACTTCTGTGGCTTAGAAAAGAACAATTCAATGTGCAAACGGCTTGTGATGATTATCATCATTCCAGAAGAATGAATTGCAGTAGTCCAGAAGGGCATTTAGGTCACTATGTAATAGGAAGGGAAATGTTGTTCTAGCAGGAAATACATCCATTACAACATGTGTTCAAAGGAGGATTTCAGTGTGATCTTTAGACTATCTTAGTTATCAGCACTTGACTGGCCTTGGATAAGGAAATGTTTTGACACATTTAACAAACCTTCCCTGTCTTCAGAATATTTGGTTTTTTGCTGATTAGACGTAAAAAACTGACTGCAGAGTCATTTATGAATAGCTGTGAGACCCTGGAAAACGCAGTGGTTTCACTAATGAAGGGGGAGATAAGATTCAGAACCATTTTCATCAGTTCCTCATTTGGACCAGCAGCCCAAATGATTAGTAATGATTATAGACACAAGGATTTCTAACAGCTTGTTCTCACTGACCCCATGGCAGGGAGATGACCCAACACTGATAAGTCACCCAGTCTTGCCCACAGTCTGGCCTGTGTTTTTTTCCCCCGGTATATAATCCTGTCATGAGAGGGACATTTTCATCTCACCTAACTTTAAATATTGTAACTGAGGCATCTGAAGTACAGTTTATAATCCATGGAGATGAAAAGACACCTCCAAAGCATGATTTAACACACCCAGAACTGGAACCATCCTCAAGAAATGCCTCTTTCTATTCACTCATTAGGAAAGGAGCCTCAGGCCTCCCAGCTTCCACACCAGAGCAAATGCCTGTTGTTACTTGTGGTAAATCCAGATCACAGGAGCTAGAAGGTATTTATATAAGACATTTAATGGAACAAGTATTACAACATTCTTCCTGCAATCACGAAGATGTAAATTTTCATGTTCTTAACTGAAATCCCAAAGACAGTTATTTGTGGGAATCCTAAAAACTAGCAAATAACCAACTCAATTATGCTAAAGACAGTGTGGGAAAAAGTAGCTTGTGGCCTTTACAGGGTGGGAAGACTTGTATTCCCTAAAGTAATTTCTCATTTCTCCTGTTGCATCTATCTAGGCAAAGAACTTAAACCACTGGGGTATGGTTGAGGAGCACACACTTCTCAGGCTGATCACGGAGGGATTCCCGGCACGCCCGGATTCCCAGCTCTTCATTAAGGATCTGCATTTTGATGGGGTACCCGTGAGGATTTACCTCCCAAGAGAACCATCTGCAAGCAAACGCAGAGGAGTCATGTTCTTCCATGGAGGATGCGGCATTTTCGGGAGCATCAGTAAGGAACTGAAAGAGAAAATATGACTGTTTAGCATTGTTAACTGCCTATTTTTAAAAACTCCTGACCCTAAGAAGTAATTGAAGCTTAGTTTGAGAGACTGGAGATAGAAAGCCCTTAGTGCTTATTTTTACTTTTTAAACTCTCTAACCTGCACTTGTTTAGTATTTAAATTATTTTTTATAGGATATAGCACTCTTTATCATGGAACTGTCAGGATCATAAAATGGCTTGGGTGAAGTGACCTTAAATACAATCTCATCACACCCCCTGCCACGGGCAGGGACACCTCCCACTATCCCAGGCTGCTCCAAGCCCCATCCAGCCTGGCCCTGGACAGTCCCAGGGATGGGGCAGCCACAGCTGCTCTGGGTACCCTGTGCCAGGGCCTCAGCACCCTCATAACAAAAATGTGTTCCTTACATGCAAACGAATTCTATTCTCTCTCAATTTAAAACCACTGCCCATTCTCTAATAGTAACAATCATAATAATTCCTTTTTTTCCACACAGATCAATGATCTGCCTAAATGTATGAACTACACAGTAAGTCCTGATGGCCAACAATCTAGATTATTTTTATCCTAAAGAAAATTTGGGTACTCACTAAATAGGCAAGCGGCTGACAAGCTATCATGGTAATATGTCATAAAAATATAAGGGACTATACTGACTGAAGTTTTCTAAGATGTTTATTACATCAACAACATTTGTTCTTCAGGAAGTTACGAAAGAATATGCCGGTACATGGCCAGAAAATCTGATTCAGTGGTTGTGTCTGTTGGGTAAGTGAGATCCAACCGGTGCTAATCCCGGAGTCAGAAAACTCTGCTGCTTTCCCCCTGCTTCCCACACACCCCTGAACTTATATTTCTTTGAATATAAGAAAAGAAACTGAGCTCTAGTGCTGTCTTCCCCACCCTGCTGTTATGCAGGAGCAAGTGTGTGCCGTGGAATGGCAATGGAAATACCTGATCCAGGGTTAGAGTTACAGGTTTGTTCACTGTACATCACTATCACCACAGAAATCATTACCTTTGTTTCATAATAAGAAACTATAAGCCAAATATCAGATTTTAATGTTTGAGGGGAATATTTTAAATCATCTGGGATGATTTTCAAGAGTAAATTATGAGTCTAAAATTTAGTATTTTTTAAAACCAGCATGGACCACTGCTTCTTATAAAGATGTTTTGATTATGGAATATAGGTGATGGTATAAAGAAACCTTAATTTCCAACATTTTCTTCCATGAAAAAGCTCATTATTAAGGGATTTTATTAAATTGGGAGGAATTGGCTTTGAGAAGGAAGGGGAGGGAAAGTTGTTCTGATTTGCTTCAGCATGTAAAAACTTTAAACTAGATATAATTAATGACATAATGAATATTGGTTTGGGGGAGTTTTTGCATGGGATGTGTTTCAGATGAGACACTCAGCAATGTGTAACACCAACTGCCTTTTCTACCTCTCAGCTATCATTTAGCACCTGAGCACAAGTATCCAGCCCAGACTCTGGAATGTCTCACTGCCACCGTGCACTTCCTGAAGGCTGCAGAGACCTACGGGGTGGATCCCGCTCGCGTTATTCTTTGTGGGGACAGTGCAGGGGGCACATACGCTGCCAGCGTTTGCCAGGAACTAGGGCATAGGACAGATATCCCAAAGATCCGTGCCCAGGTGCTGATCTATCCATTTCTCCAAGCACTGAACTTCAATCTGCCATCTCACCAGAAAAATGCTGCCGTTGCCTTCCTGTCCCAGGAGCGCACAGTCCATTTTGTCCTCAAATACCTGAATAAGGATTGCTCCCTGAAGGAACCAATTCTGGCTGGTTCTCATGTTCCTGAGAGTATAAATTTGAAATATAGGAAATGGCTAAATCCAGATCTTATTCCAGATGCGTTTAAACTGGGCTATAAACCATCTCTCCCCACTTTGTTTTTACCTCAAGTCCATGAAGAAGTGCAAGAACTGTTTGAGCCCTGGTTCTCCCCGCTGCTGGCAGAGGATGCTGTGGTTTGTGGCCTCCCTGACACCTGTATTGTCACCTGTGAGCACGATGTGCTCAGGGATGAAGGGCTGTTGTACAAGAAACGCTTAGAGGACAACAACGTACGCGTGACCTGGCACCATGTGGAAAAAGGCTTTCACAGTGTACTGGGATTTTTTGGATATGGTATTTTCTCTTTCCCATCGTCAAGTACAGTGATGAACCATGCCATAGACTTTATAAAAGGCTATTAAATCCTCTTCTTGCATACAGTGCACTGGTATTTAGAAAGAGTGTGATTCAATGAAATGATTCAATTAACTATTTCCTAGCTATTTGTCCATTAGAATCAAGGCAAGACCTTATGATATTAGTATGGTCTGCTGAATTCTGATTTTTACTTGCTATTACTTAGGAACGTGAAGTTTAGAGGTTTTTCGTAAGCTTGCTTTGCTGTTCTCTTCTTGCATTCTA
Source organism: Callaeas wilsoni (assembly GCA_013398955.1). NCBI lineage: Eukaryota > Metazoa > Chordata > Aves > Passeriformes > Callaeidae > Callaeas > Callaeas wilsoni. The sequence continues at coordinate 14,522 of VWPU01008915.1, forward strand.
AGAATTTTTGTTCTCTTTGTATGTCAAAAAATAAAGACTCACCATAACAAAAAACATTCTAAACGTGTAAGTAAAAAACCATGCAATGTGTGAGTAATTAACCATGTGCACATGCATGCCCACCTAGTGCCCCCAAAATCAGCATGGCAATACCTCTGGAGAGTGGAGATTCCTTCCCTGCTTCAGGGATGAGCAGTAGTTGCCATCAGAGTGTGTATACTGACAAACAGTAGCTTTGCATTTATGTGGAAAATCTGAAGGAAGGAATTGGGTGTACTTACAAACCTGATTTTAAAGGGAAATGGGGGACAGGTAGGTTGGTACAGGTCACACGCTGCACGAGATGGGTACCAGGAGGTACCTGAGACTGCAACAGAGATAAAGTGAGGGAGAACTGTTCAAAAGTTACTCAAAAGTAACTGAATATTCTCTAAATTATCTTTTATCTTTTATAAAGTTCCTTTCTCAGCAGCATTTGTATTCAGCTTACCTGCCTTTTGGGGAGAAAGGATGTAAATAGCATGGAATCTGCCAAAATAATTTCTGTGATTATCCAAAGCCAAAGAAAAATCTGAGCTCAATTGTTATATTGCTGTAATTGCTATATTGCTTATTAGGAGAGATCCACCCTTGCTAAACACAGATGCCAGAGATAATTGCCATTGCATAGCAAAATAGCTGGGCATGCAACACCTAGGAATTGTAAAATGTTTAACTGTTGTGCAACCACCTTGTCTTTGTAACATCCATGCACACACAACTGTGGAAAGAGGTCAGTACAGGTCTCCTCTCTGCCAGGCAAACTGTGAGCAGGAAGAAGACGGTGGGCTGAGAGCTCCGTGTTGTCACCGTGTTCATGAGCACTGGTGACAGGTGAGCTGCTTCACATCTCTGCAGCAACAAGCCACCACTTGAGGGTTCTCATTCTCCAGTCCCTCTCAGCAAAATGAAATTACATTTCTTCATGCTCTGTTGACACAACAGAGAGTTTATTTGTTTCATTTGTCCTGTTGCAGGCATAGCAATTTGCTCTTCCAGCAAATAAATGCTTCCAGGGGTAAATAATGTGATAGTTCCAAATGTTCCACTCTTTGAGGACTTCAGGATTTGCCTTGGTTACAGAGACAAAGGCTGGGTTCCAGCTCACACACTGGTAACTGAAGCTTGGCCAGCACAGTCTGTATCTGCTATAAAAGCCTTGCAAAAAGTTTAATGATCTTGGAGAAGTTGGAGAAGGTTGGCAAGTGCCAGAACTAAGGAGGTCTGTACAATTCCACCTTGTACTTTTTAAGTTATGAGAAGGTGACAGACAATCTCATGCTATTTTACACACACTTCAGTGCAGTATTACACTCCTTGTCAGTTCAGCTACCCAATACTTGTTTTCTCTGCTTTTTCAGTCTCTGGAGTTACACCTCATTTATGAGTCAATGTCCAACCTTGACACGGATCTACTCCTGTGATTTTTCCATGGCCCTTTATCTGTTGGTCTTTAATTTACTACAGATAATAACAAATTTAGCTTTATAATGTCAGCAGCATTATTAGTTCTCTTGAACACACATTTTAATCATGGGTTATAACCACTGAGTGCAGATGGGTAAGCAGAGAACAGCAAGTGCTGAAATAATGTATTCCTTGTTTAATCATGACTCCCAGATTTTCTAAACTTTAAGAAATCACACACTCTAACTGTCTCCATGGAACTTCCCGTACTTTAATTAATTAAATTAATTACAAATCTGCGATGTGTCTTGCATTGCTAAGATAGAATGTTTGAAGACATTCTTACAGTCCCCAAAGTGTGAAACTTTCAAGTACAAATTTTAAAAAAAATCAAGTATGAAACATAATGACAGTCAGAATTGTGGACACCAATGTGTCATTCCACGAGGAATTACGCAGCCAGAGAGGAAAGACTGACCAGCCCAGCTCCGGTTCAAGTTCAGGCTTTCAGCACCAGATGGCTCTCGTGCTCTGCAGAACCCAAAAGGCGCTTCTTGGGTCACGCAGCTCTTTCTCAGGAACGTTTCCCAGTATCCCAGTGCAGGCTTCCATTCACAGTGGGTTCCTGTTGCCAGCTAATCAGCACCATGATCCAGAGGCAGGGAATGTTTTACATCTCCTACACCTGGCTCAGTCTCTCCCCTTGCATATGCACCCATACCACAGAAAAAGAACAAGGAATGACAAGATTTCAGGCCTGGACATTAAGCTTTTCACTAGAAATTAGTAAGAAAAGGAGTGCTTGGTGTAGGACAAAATAGGGCTTTGGCCTAGTCTATCCTCTGGTCTATCTCACAGGAGCAGAGAAAAGGTTAAAAAATTATCAGAAGCTAGAGAGAGCATTTATTTGAAAGATTATTTAGGGAATGGTTTTCTCCATCCTGGGCCTCAAGCTTGTGAATTGCTGAGACTAAGCTTACAAAGCATTAAGTACTACTCTCTACCTGCAATGCCCAAAGGAAAAAACCACATTATTACTTCAAAAACCGCCTAGTTTGTTTCTTTGGCAGCTTCCAGCACATCCAGTCTTTGTGTGGAGCCTCTGAGGGTGCTGTAATGTCTGGACCTTGTCAAAGTGCCCAAAAGAGTCCAAGACCTACCAGCTGTTGGTGAATTGGCTCCAAAAAGATTTAGAACACAGAAGAACAATAGGTGGCAAGAACTGCAGTACAAAGGATCTGTCACAGGTGTCAAGAGCCTTCTTGGATCCCCAGAGGGGCCAAATCTGGTAGGTGTACTTAGACCACATCTCACCCACTGGGACAGCAGAGCTTAGCATATGCCAGTTAATAACTTTCGCTGTTGAACGCTGAAGAAGGGAGCTGCAATCGTGTTTTGTGCAACAGTGTTTCCCAATGCTCTTGTGTGAGCTGTAAGAAAGCTGAACCCTCTGTGCACCTCTGTCCTGATGGGTTTGAATTCATCACTGCCATTTCCCAAGAGTGTCCCAATCCCCAGGCAATGTGCCTTTCACCAAAATCCCTTATCGAGATGGGCATCAAATGCCACAAAGGATAAACAAAAAGGAATGCGATTTTAAACTTAGCATATGAATAACCTTCTGGCAAGGGAGGGAGAGGCACAGGGACATTGGGAAATGAAAATCCAGAAAAGAGTTGTTGGGTAAAATGAAGAAACAGTTTGGGCAGAGAGAGCAGAACATGGAATCAGCTGCTTCTCAGAAAGTATATTGCCAGACTCAAAAATGAAGTTCCATCCTGTTTATTCAAAACAGTTTCTGAAGTCAGGTATCAAGCCTGAGCCATTTCATATGCAGGTCATAGACTATGAATGCTAAAGCCCTGGAGTTCTCTGTCTTTAGCTTCATTTTATTATACAATTCAAGGTCAGGTCATCCCTTATATTATTATTATTTAATAAAAATATTTACACACTTATTTTACCCATACAGTGATTTTTCAGAATGAGAATCTGCTGCCTTCACAGTCTGAGCAGACTGCTAAAAACACACTGTTCCCAAAGGTGACATCACATGAGCTGTCCTTTATAGATTTTTTTTTTGCTTCAGGTTAAATCTTACCACTAATTATTTGTGTATGGAAAAATATGTTAGCTCCAGAGGAAGATCCTAAAGCTCACCACAGAAAAGAATGGGCTGCTGATGTCTAGTCAGTGCTACTAGCCCTGAAACCATGAAGGTCAAGTCTAGTTTTCATCAGCTGGAATCATATTTCTACCTGGAATGACATCTGTACATAATATCTTCCTGGGAAGACAGAGACTGCAGCACTGCCAGGCTCACCCAAGAGGCAGATAAAAAAACCAAACAAAAACCAAGGAAACACAGCAGGTGGTGCAGGAGAAGAGCCACTGAGGAGGATGAGACAAGAACAGCTCTCAGACCAGACTGCAGCTGCCTCTGGCTCTACTGCACTCAAAGGTGCAATGGCAGCAGCATCCAAAATCTGCTATCGCAGGTGATGAAACATGTTTGTGACACTGAGCCTTGATTTCAAAAAAGGTCTGAAAAAGTGAGGCATGGAGGCACAATAAAGCAAGAATCTAAGCAGCTCGGAAGATAACTACCAAGAAATGCTGCATGGGAACTCACAAATAATAAAGACTTGCCTGTAATCAAAAAACAGAGAGACAGAAAATTTTTTGTCTTGTAAACTGACACCACAATGATCTATCGAATCATGGTTCTGCTGTATGGGTTATGCAAGCCTCTCCCACAATTAATTGTTACTGTATAATTGTATGGTTGGGTTACCACATGTTTTCTTCCTATTGGCATTTTAAGAAGTTGGATTATGAGCTGTGACAGGAACAGCTAATCCTGTACTTTTACCTTCAGAAATCCCAAAGTCTGAAAACAGGGGAGGAAGCCACAGCTGGTTCCTTCTTGGGCTCCTACCAGCACAGCGAGATGGAACTTCTGGCCATTTTTCTCGCTGTTTTGGCTGGTATTGTGGCAATTGCTTTCTATTATGAACACCCCAAAGCAGAAATTCCTCATGGAATCAGTGAGCGCCAAAAGCTGTATGCTCTCCATTACTTCATGAACTTTGGGCTTGGTCTGGTAAGTAAAACTTAATTAAAGCTTGAGTTTTTAATTCTATTTCTGTTAGAGACATAATGGTTCGGTGATTTTTTTAGAATCAATGTTTAAATAAATTGCAAATATGGAACTGGACTGATTAGGTGATGTAAGCAGATTCTTTCAGCTGTGCTGGGCATAACAGACTCCCCTGTCTGCTATATAGCACCAAAGGCAATATATTTGAAAAATAAAATCGGGCAGACTGTGCAATTCCCAGTTTTTTTCTGATGGCTTGTGTTTTAGCTTTTCATTCCTGCTGCCTCAAGGCAGTGCTGAAAGGCTTAGAAGGTAACTTGCCCTGTGTATGTGGAATTTCTGCTCTGTATGACACCGTGCCTGCTTACAGAGTGAGCAGATAAATGATGTCTGTGATCTCAGCTCTCTCCCACAACCCCGTCACTCTCCTCCTGAGCCATCTGAAGAGAGCTGCCACATTCATCATCATTTGCCTTTCAATATGCCTAAACAACTTTCCTTTTTGAGATAGTACACATAGTATCTAAAGTGACTTTCTGTGTCATTGTTTTTGGCACATTTTTGATCCTTCCTCACTTTTCATTCTTGTTTCTTTTCAAAACTAAAATATGACATACACTTGTCTTTCTGTTTCATTAATCATCCTGTCCTGAATTAACTGTTGCCTCTGTCATTTCAAAAACCCTTTTATGATACCTAAACCAAGCTTCTTTTAGCTGTTTAAATTGTGAGAAACACCTGTTCACTCTCTGGCTTGTGCACTACATTTCACTTCAATTCTGTGTTCTAATGTTGTTAATTCTTCCTTTCTTTTCCTCTCCACTGCTTAGTAAGTTTTGTTTGAAGTCAGTGAGCTCCCAAGGTGACTCACCATGCCTCTGGTGCCACACCCCGGCTTCAACACTGCTTCCACAGCAAACCAATAAAATAGGATAGGAATTTAAGTCAAAGTTAATTTTCTTATAAGTATTATACAGTGTATAAACATCCACATTTTCTAAACACTCTGTGATTATTCTTTATCCATCAAAGTTTTATCTTTGTGTAATTAATTTGTTAAAAGTGAAACTGCAGAATTTAGAAATTTACTGGTGATTGACGTAGTTTTTAACTACTGATCTTACAATTTTGTATCCTTTCTGCTGGCCAGTGAGAGGCCAAGCACGAGCACTGTCACACACTGCCTGAAAGGAGCAGGGAGATAAGGACATTAATGGAGGGTTAAACCAAAGTTTATATCCAAGTAGAGATCAAGTCATGTAGCAACTTCTGCTGTGGCTGTTGGGCAAATTACTTATGCCAAATCCTTTCAAGGGCTGACAATCCATGATGTCAAAACTGCATGGAAAATTAAAGTTTACGAATATATCCAGTCTTCAGCTGGGACAAAAGGCAGCACCAAACACAGTGGTTGGTAAGGTCTCCTTTTAGGATCTTTCAATACAAAGATGATCTCTATGTGCCACACAGATATAGCTAATTGCAGGTTTAACCTTTACTGTTACAAAAGTATTAGTGTGTGGAAAGAAAGTACCAGAGGGAAACTGAAGAATAAACAAGTAAAGTTATTTTCCCATGGACATAGACCAGGAGTTCTGTAGAAGGAATCGATATGAGACTAAAATTTTGCCACAAAACAACCCTTCCTGTGTATGGGATCAGCTCTCCAGACGGCCTAAAATAGGATACCTACACCAAATTTAATAGGACCACATTACTGAGCTACATGAGGTCTGTGAAATATGAGGTGAAAACCACAAGGGAGGTTTTTAACATCCATGCAGTGCAGACCTTTGTATGTATATTTCTAATTGAAATGCATATGCACGAATAACGACAGCACAACAAACTGAATTACTCATTAGAGAAGTCTGCTGCGGAAGCAGTGCAAAACTGAATCCAATACGGTGGAAATACAGTGATACTGCCTCATATTTTTCATCTTGAGCAGGAACAGACTAGAGCAGGCTACAAGTGAAACAGCTTAAAGCCATGCAGATGCGATGGAGTGGGTGAGCCCACAGTGACATAAGAACCTTAGCCCTAGTGTGTAAGTAACAATCAGTGAGCTGTGAGAAGATCAAGCCAGGGTTCAAAGCTGTTCTTGGTCAGGAGGACAGCTGTGGTAGATGCCATGGATTTTTTTTCCTGCAAGTTTAAAAGCAGTGTGAGTTTGGGCAACAAATGTATTGGCTATGTTTCTTCATCCAAAGGTAAAGTTTAAAATACTGTAACTACTCTCTCCTTATTTTGTTCAGGCACATGGCTACTGAAACGCCTGACAAGGTGAAGTATTTGACATCTTCTATCTACTATTAATATTTTGATTGTTTTCCTACTAAATTAATGGAATTTAAAATTTTTCATTATCAATCTGCAGGTTAGGTAGAAATTTGCACTGATTTCTGGTTTCTTTTATCACCAGGCAACATTTTTGGACAAAGTAGGTATCATCTCAGAGGTCCATCTCCTCAGGGTTATAATGGAGACAATACCACCATTTAAAGATAACCGTCTTCTTATCAAGGACTTAAGATTTGAAAGGGTTAAAGTGAGAATTTACCATCCAAAAACATCAAACAATAGCCAAAGAAGGGGAATCCTTTATTTTCACGGAGGAGTTGGCCAGTTTGGAAGTATCCGTAAGTAATATAAATAATGTGAGCTATAACCACACTCAGCATCCAGAATGGGTCAGGCTGGAAGGGACCACAGTGGGTCATCTGGTCCCACCTCCCTCCTCCAGGGCCAGCCCAGAGCACAGGGCACAGGATTGTGTCCAGACAGCTCTGGAACATCCCCAGAGAGGGAGACTCCACAACCACACACCACAGAGTTTCTGATCTGGTATGGTATACCTTAAATTACAAGAAGAGTTAGTAGGTTAAGCGCTATAAATAAAAAAATTAATTTCAGGACAGCAGAATCAATTTACTTACATGCAACAGGAATCATGTTACATTGTCTTTATATAGATTGTGTATCTAGAATATTCTCTGATCATTTTTAATACCTACTTTCTCCCTTCCTCCTCATGCTTATGAGAAAAGTTGAAAATCTGATTAGAATTTTATTTCTTATTTAAAGCACCCACTTTTTTATTCACACATGTGTGCAAGCTTGTATGTGTGTATTGTGCTGCATGTCTTTATAGTGGAAAAACAAGGACTAAACGCATTTTGGGATTTGAGTGGGAAAGAGATGAGATGGTGCCTCATGCACAAGAAAAATTCTTGTACTGGATTTAGGAGGTTTTTTGTTGGTTTTTTTTTTAAAAAACTTCTCCCCTTCAAAATCACTTTAGAAGTGGCAGCAGTGGTGCTGTCTGTAACTTTTCAAAGAGGGGACCAAAACAATGCATTGGTTTAAATTCTGGGTTTCTTACTGGCCAGAAGAGTCTCACTGCTGTAAGAAAATGGTGAGCAATGCCCAGATCAGACCATGCCACAGGCTACACATGTTGTGTAGCATTAGCCATGCAACAGAGATAAGAATTTCAGAATATTTTCATTCCATTTATTTTTAAAGCAAGTTATAATTCCAGTGAACTGCTCTGTTTCACAGGGGCCTACGAAAGAACATGCCGCTATTTCTGCAGGAAGACCAATTCAGTGGTGGTGTGTGTCGGGTAAGTGGAGCCAGCCCACACACTCTGACCCCGGGTCTGCAAGCCTTTACTGCAGCCAAGCTCCTTGTAAAGTACATTCAGTACCTATATTTAATGACCCCATGCCTTTCACCAGCACTAGTTCCTCTCGGGAGGAATTAGTCAACTAATCCCCAACTGTTTATTTCCAAATGAAATCCATTACAGTAATTTTATAATTTGTAGCTACTACTAAAACGTGAGGATGTTTTTGTTTTCTACAGCCATATTCAAACCACCTCAGGCTGACAGCCCGAAGTGTAACTGTTTCCCTTGAAAGCACAGTTGCCCAGAACACCAAATATTCATTTAAAAAGTTCTGAAAAATACAAGAACCTCATGAGTTTAAAACAAGAGGTTACAAACCAAGTTCAACATATTCACCCTCAAAAGGCGTCTATACACTTAACTCTATTGTCTTAAATTCTTCAGTAAGTTATACTTGCAAGCATGATGCATTTCCATGAAGAAATGGAAGCAGGAAATCCACATTTAACTTGCAGTCAACCTGAGAAGACCACTAAAATATTTCCCTGATGAGCTGCAATGCTTTTTTAAAAGAAACAATGTATAAAAGTTCAGGAAAAGAGTTGATGTCTTAGGATTTGATTACAATTGCACTAATTGCTATTTATATCCCAAAATACTTGAAGAACCAATAACTAATTGATTCTCTTTAAAGAGTTCAGCTTCCAGAACACTGAAAACCTTTCAGATTTTCTCTAACAATTTTCTTTGCCCATATTCTTTAACAACTTGTTAAATGTTCACTTCATTTTCTAACCGGAATTAATGACAACTGATTGACACACTTGCCTTGCCAGCTAATTCCAAAACAACTCCCATGTGCCTTCAGTCACAAGACATGTAAAGAAGTATTTTGCAAAGGTAGAACAATGTACTGACTCTCTCAAACATCAACAGCAGCAAATAATACATCAAAAGCACTAATTTGGATCAATTCTATTGCTGCAATTCTAATCGCAGAGTATTTTCCTGTCTTTTGAGAGACATAAATGAATGACAAGATTCCATCGGGCCCATTCACTAGAAATGACTGTGCTAAAACACCTTCACTCCTATTCAGGTACCGTTTAGCTCCTGAGCACCCGTTCCCAGCCCAGTTCGAGGACTGCCTCACTGCTGCCATCCACTTTCTGAGGACTGCACAAGACCACGGCGTGGACCCTTCCCGCGTTGTCATCTGCGGAGACAGCAGTGGGGGGACTCTCACTGCTGCTGTTGCCCAAGCACTGGTGAACAGAAGAGATCTCCCAAAGCTGAGAGCACAAATCCTGATATACCCTTTTCTGCAGTGCGTGGACTTAAATTTGCCTTCTTATCAGCAGAATGAGAGCGTGCCCATTTTGCTAAAGGAACGAACCCTTGTTCTTGGCTTGAAGTATGTTAATCTGGACTTGGGCCTCGTCAAAGAATTATTTAAAGGTCGCCATGTTTCAGAAGATCGGAGACTGAAATATCAGAAATGGGTGAGTCCTGACTACATTCCTCATGAGTTTAAAACAAGAGGTTACAAACCAAGTCCAACATACCAACCCTCAAAAGAAATCTGTGAAGCGGCCGAGTCCATGTTTGACCCCGTTTTTTCACCACTGCTGGCTGAAGACAGCGTTATCGCTCAGCTTCCTGAGACTTTCATTTTGACCTGTGAATTTGATGTGCTCAGAGATGATGGACTGCTGTACAAGAAACGATTAGAGGACCATGGTATAAAAGTGACTTGGTGCCATCTGGAAGAGGGATTCCACGGAACAGTGTTCTTAGCGCTTTTTGGGAGGCTGGTAGGATTCCGCTCTGGAGCCAAAGGCCTGGGAAAGATAGTAAATTTTCTAAGACTGATGTAAAATTCCATTTCTGGCTTTCTTTTCCTGATTCCTATCTCTTTTTGCTTACAAAGTTATTTTTAAAAATCCTCAATTTTCCTTTTCTTAAATCATCACCTTAAATTTCTGCATTGCATCTGTCTTCTTTTTACCCACGAAGTTCATTGCACGATGGCCTTTGCTCAATTTTCTCTCAGGAGAGGCAAAACCAGGAATTTCATTTCTTTCCTCTACCAGCTCTTCAGTTTTTTCTTTTAGCCATTAAAGATCTCATCCTCACACCAAGGGGTTTGCAGTGTGGTCTGGTTCAGTAAAGTTCTGGTACTATTAGAACACAAACCATGTTTGAAAACAACCTGGGGCAGGTAACAGGGTGTGAAGCTACAGGATCAGTGTATAAAGAGAATGGTCAAAGACTTAGGAAAGCCCGTACCTGATGAGAGCTGAATTTGAGACAACCTTAAAGAGAACTGAATGTAGTAGGAAAAATGTGAACATAGACAGAAATGAAAGAAGGGGAAGAGAAGGAGAAGAAGAAAGGGAAAGGGCAGACCTGCAACTACAGATGTTATAACAAGTATTAGTTAAGGAAAACAACATCTATTAAAAAATAATGTATATACATTTTATATATAGATAATAAATATATGGAAATATCAAGTAATATCAGTCCTTTTACAAAGTGTAGGCCTGCACTGCCTGATGCAGGAAGGACCTTCTCTTTGAGGGATAGTGTCAAGTGCCATTGCAGAGAAAGGAGAATGATTGAGAAAATTTTCTAAAAAATTAAAAAATCAAAGTTCGGGTCAATCTTAAACTGTTTACAACAACAAATGAATGATCAAGTAAACCAATACAAAATAAAATGGCATAACAAAAGTGTACACATATTTTCTCAGAAATGAACTCAAGTATTGCCAGAAATGTCAGTAAATGTTTTAATTACACCATTCTGAGGTGAATGTGTAACGGTAGAACAGTGTAATTGTTTTGTTTTTTGTTATAGTCTTACATCCTGAATTAAAATAATTCGTCATGTCACTAAACTCTATTGTCTTAAATACTTCAGTAAGTTCTACTTGCAGGCAGGATGCATTTCCATGAAGAAACAAAAGCAGGGCGAGGATGCAATTTTACTGACAGTCAAAACTTCTGACTGTCTTTGCTTAAATTAACACCTGGAACACTACCCACACTAAAATGACCACCATTCTTGTCAGGGAAATTTCTAGCTCTGTAATTTTCAAACAATACTCTCTCTATCTGATATTACTGTTTGTGTTTTCTGCCCCCCACTGGCTCATTTAAACCTTAACCAAAAGCAAGGATGCTGCAGACAGTTATGTAAACAAATGATTCAACAGAAGACACCCTACAACCAAGGGAAGGGTTTTCCTGCAATGCTCTGCACGGCTGTGATTCACATTCAGCATGTAAGCAAAGAAAGCCTGCCAGAACAATATGAACTACATTTAGTTACACCCACATAGGAGTCAGGAAAAAGGGGAAATTTTATAGGGATCTTCCATATGGTATCTCTGAATGAATACAATGTGAATAAGCAGAAAGCCCAGAAAATCTTCTCCAGAGTTTTCCTGATTTCGAGGCACATGCTTCCACCGACACTGTTGAATGCTGCTGTTTTCCATATGGACAACCCGTGCCACGAATGCTGAGGTGACATCGGTGGCAGTTTGTGCATAGAATGATAGAGCAGTACATTCCTGACACTAAAATATACAACAAGCCAGACTAATACAAAGGCTGACAGCTGGCAAACCTCTCATGGGTATTGCACCGCAAAGACAATATGATGAAGATACTACAGATTTACTTTTTTTAAAACCCAGAGAGCTCCTGGGTTATTGATGAGTTTTTGCCTATGAAGAACTTAGGAAAATAAGATGTTAACAAGTAAGTTTCCTTAGCTGGGGCAGTTCCTTCCCATCTTGATGAAAACAACTAGTTCCTTCCACAAGGGAAGGTGAGGTGCCTGAGGTGATAATTCCCCCCAGAGTTTGCACCCTGAGGGAAGCGAAGCCACAGCCCAAGCCATGCTGGCCTCCAGGCAGGAACAGGGTGTGGACAAGGCTGGTCCACCCAGAGGTATTAACCCCAGAGAATGTGGCCATGAGCCACATTTCTTTAGCTGGTCTCTCGAGTTTGGCCCAAGTTCACAATAGCACAAATAAAAGGATCCAGGAGCAGATCGGAACACTGTCAGAACCCGAAAACTAATGGGATTCTGGGAAGCTCAGTGCAGCTGGGAGGGCTTGACACGCTTTGAGCTGCTCGGTGTGACAAGAAGATGTTGAAGGAAATGAGGGAAGGGAAAGGAAACTGCCCTGCATTGTTCCATCACCAGATGTCAGCACCAGCTGAGCCTGTAATAACCTGGCAAACCTCTCTGTGCTCTGGGCACACAATATGAGTACCTGAAACACATTACCAGAGGTCAAACTGCAGTTTGATTTCAATATTTTACTGAACCTGTTCTTATGCCTTCATAGCCTGAAGCTGTCTGTTTAATAACAGAGCACATTTTAAGCCATAACAACCTTAGATTACCTGTTCTAACCAATCAAGTTTGGAGTGGTATATTACAGAAGTTTACAACTTCAATTATCCTCTGCTTTGCTGTCTTCACATCACCTCTTTGCCCCACTCTTTCCCCGACTCTAGTTACAACTCTAGTTACATACCATAGCGTTTTTAAAATAAACAGGCAATTAGAAAACATTCTAAATTCACTAGCTCTATTACTTATAAATAATGTTATTTATTTAGAAGCATTTAACACTATTCTCTGCCTATGATGCCCATTCTCTGTACTGCTCAGGCATAATCCTGCAAACTGTGGCTGTTTTTATTGCTGTCTTCCTTGTGTCAGTTATTCACTGCACATGCTAATTCCTGTGGGAGTGCAGACAATGCTAACCTGAATATCTGGAGTACTGAGACTCACACAAACCTGGCCATGGCAAAATAAGGGCAGATGAAGTTGTTGTATTTACATTCAAGCAACTTCTGATTTAATAAGATTCGTTTAGATGTGATGACCTGCCATGAAATCCCAAGTGGATGTTCCAGAGCAGCTTTTTGGAATCCATGCGTATGGAGCAGAATTCATTCACTCTGAGGAACAGAACTGCACAGCAGCAGAGACACAGACACCCAACGATCCAGCAACATTTCCAAATGCTACTTAACAAAATCCTCCAGCTGATTAAGCATTTCAAAAATGTACCTGCTCTGAACTGCACAACACAAGATCTGAATTTCCATCACTGAATACTAATACATAACATTTGTCTTTTTTTTTTTAATACAGTACAGCTTTTTACTCCAGAATTTGTTAGCAGCTGTTTGGCCTAGGAGTCATTTGGAAAGGACAGACTTCAAAGAAGAGAAGGAAGAAAGAAAAGGCTAAAATAAAGATTTATGGCAGACTAAGTGCAGAGTCATAAGAGCTTTCTGTCATAAGAGCAAAATATACAGGAAGTAGCTACTTATTTGGGTGGGGAGATGGAGATAACGAAAGGGAGGACACTGAGAGGTAGGTAGGAGGCAGCCTAAATGCAGAGGTAGATGAAGCAAATACACAGCACCTTTAAAAACCAGTATGGTAGAGCATGTACTAAGCTGTAATTTCTTAAAGCTTCTTATTGTCACCGTGAAGGGCATATTAAATCCATCTCACAGATCAGAACACTCAGGCTTACAGACATGAAGAGCTCTGAGATGCTTCCAGTCAGTTGTTTACATAAAACAAAGAGATGTGAACCAAAGGATGGCAAGTTCCTCCCATGCTCTACTTGGTAAAAACAAAGTCAGTTAAATTACTCTACAGATTCTCATTTTTCTGCTAAATTACCTAGAGAAAATAAGAATCATTTTAAAAAGCAAGGCAAATTATATTTACCAGAGTGTTTCATTTTGAAATGAACATTAAAAAAATAAATAAAGAACTCTATCAGAAGCTATTATTTCTGGGTTTAAATTTTCTTTGGAATACATTATTTTTTCCTGTTTTTTGTTTCCTGGCTATACCTGCTGGAATCGATACCTCAGTCATCACACTGACTACTTTACCATGCTGCAGTTACTCATCATAGGATTTCCTGTGTTACACAGAGTAGCTCTGCAATAGTCAACTGACTCCAGGTTAAGTGTGGTGGAAACAGCCTGCAATCACGAGTGAAATGTGTTGCAATGTTTTACAGAAAGACTTCACAGACCAATAACTCATGACAGTCACAGAATTCATTAGCACCAACTCCCCTGACCCTCCTGCCTTGCGTAGTGTTGGGTTTGTCAGCTCCTGCCTCTTCCACTAATAATTAAGGAGAAGTTGATGAGCTTTACACATTCTCAGCCTACAAAGCCATGTGTGATTCCACAGCTACAGAAGCTTTAGAAAACCCACAAGGCTGAGTCTTGGGAACACCTGAAAAGATCACATTTCTTTGGATAGGTATAATTATTGTACTTCTCCTTCCCATCATTACTATAACTATTAGAAATATGCTGAAAAATCCAGAAGAGAATGAATTTTAGAATGCATAAATGAGGCTTGTGGATGAGAAAATGGGAAGAATTTACCCAAGTATTGTTGATTCTGTGCATCAAGTGCTATATTAACCAATATTAAACTTCAGCAACACCAAGTTCAATGAATAAAGAATCAATTTGTGAGCTCTGAGTAGCTGTTTTATAACAATAAAGAACCACATAAGGTCCATAATTCTCATTACAATGTCAAACTCCAGACTCTGTTCATTTTCTCTGGTTTAGTGGAATCTCATCAACCTTTAGTTAGTGCAAGGCTGTTCTTATCAACAGGTAAAAACTTTGTGGAAATTGGGGTTTGGGGATGAGTTTGCTGAAAAACAAAAATATGGCAATAGCAAACCACCATTGGTCAAAAAATGGTCAAATAGCCACCATTTAAAGAACTACCTCTATACTGCCAGAAAGAGAAGAAGGCTTTTTGTTTGCAAAGATACAAGTTACTCACTTCATGCAGTGGATTGAAATGAATAAAACAGTCTTTTGACAATTTAGCACCTCAAAAACAGCTGGGAAAAAAACCCCATTGAAAACCTCACTGACTGTGAGAATCTGACAGTGACCATAGATATTCCTACCTGTCCTGTGGGTACAGGAATGGCTGGCCAGACTGGAAATAGCTGAAATATATGGAATATAAGGCACCAAGCATCACCACACAGTTGTCAATAATAAGCATCCCAGGAGGACCAAGCAGCTCTCAGACCATGGGATTTGCTTGATTCTGGAAAAACATGGACATTGTGTTAACAGGACAAGGAGGCACAAACAGCACAGAGGCAGAACATGCTCTAAGTCCACATGCTGGGTATGCTCTAAGAGTAACATAGTAAGAAATTAAAACACTATTTTGAAACATTAATTCACCAACATTTCTTTAACAACAGAAAGGCTGTAATGCAGAACTGAAATATTTTTGTTCAGATTGTCGTGACTGTACAACGGATTCTGTAGACTACTGCCAGGGTATAACAACAAAAAGCAAATGAATAAAAACCCCAAACCGTCCCTTTGTAAATTTATTTTTAAATAAAAAGACAGTAAAGCAATTTTCCTTCCACTCTATCAGGTCCATCAAGGTTTCAAAACAGAGGTGGCATGTGTGAGGTGTTTTGGTTTTGATTAAAGCTGATTCATTATTGACTCACTGAATAAAAGAAGTCTTGTGTCAAAACGGTGTCAGCAAGAGCTCATAGAACTAAGAGCAGCTAGACATGTGCTCTTTGGTATAAGGCCTTCATAATCTGATCATACAAATAGCAGGTGTTTAATTGCCTTTGGTCGCCTTTAAAAGTTTCATTTACTGCCACTGAAGTACCAAGTACCTTTAGGAATTTTTTATTCTTGATTAAAGGTTCTTTAGAAAGCACAGAAATTGCTTCCTCTAAGGATTCAAATAGAAGAAATCATCAAGAATGCTGAAATACAATATTCAGAGCTGATCTCCATGTGGAAATTTAATTCAGGATATTTTGACTGATGGCACAGACATCAGAAATAAGCACTTAGTAAAACTGTGCTGTTCTTACAGGAATATATGGCAAAACAAAGCCAAATCCCCACAGGCTGTGCTATAATATCACACTACAAACTACTAACCACATTTCTAGAACTACTAACCACAAGCACCACTGGGCTGCCCCAGCTGTGCTGCAGAGCCCTGTGGAGAACATCTGATGAGCCTAGGACAGGCTGAGCACTGGCCATGGGCATCTGGGTTTGGCTTCAATACTCTGTACAGTCTAACATTTTAACTATCTATATCCTAAATTTGTGCTCTGCGGAAGGGAAAGGTCCCAAATCAGCCAATCTCAGCACAGAAAAGGTTCTAATGATCTCCCTGTTTCACAAACCTTGGCACAAATTTACAACGTTGCTTCATCCCACACATCCTTACCTTCACAAGCCAATGTTGTGCAAATCAGCTGTCAGTGTTGCCTTGATTTAAATACTGTGCTAATGAAACTAAAGACTAATTCAGTTTTCAGACCAGAATTCCACTTTAAAAGCCAAGGCACAAAATGTTTGGGAGCTGTAAATTTTAAATCGTGTAGAAAACGCAATTTTAGTAAGAACACAAACCAGAAAGATTACTTCACCAAACAACTGCCACCAAGTGTTACCATCCCTCACCAATACATGTATTCGTAATGCCTCTACACTGAACTGCAAACAAGAATTACAGTGACTATGAAACTCTGAGGGTTAATTAGTAAAAAGCTTTTACCAGAAACAACAGTGGCTTGAATCTACAAACACACCCTCAAGTGTCTGGACAGACCTTCCTGTACCCTAAGGCTTGCACTCATTTCAGACACTGAGCAAATGTACTCTTATTTAAACCAAAATTAAAGCACGAATGTGCCAGTGCATTCCCCTATGAAACAGAGCTTATAAAAAATGTGGATTTCAGTATTTTTCTTCTCAGATAAGGATATACCTTGATGACAAACGCAAGTAGCCCAACATCACTAAAATTTAACACTGCAACAGGAAGGTCCATCCAAAATGAATCCACTACAAACCAAAACGACTGTCTTCAAATCAGGGCCCCTCTGAATAATAATTTCTCCTTGTTAGTGAAGAGCTCATAGTATTAATCACTTTCATATAGTTTGAATCCCACCTTTTGTAAAGGGTACAAAGAAAGCGTACAAGTGTTGCCAATAATATCATTAGCAAAAGAAGGGTGGAGAAAACTGCATTACATTGCATTGCAACATTAATAAACATTTAATTTCTGCATATGAACTGAGCACTCAGTCTCCCGTGAAGACACCTTAGATGCACTTGAAAACAAGGCTTAACACAGCATTGGTTTTATAGCATTCACTCTCATTGAAGTGAAATGGCATCTGTTTATACAACTTTAGCAATTATAGGAATGTTTTTTATTTCTCCTGTTTTAATGCCAGCACTGTTTTTGGGGGTTGTATTATATGATTTTTTCAACTCGGAACTGCCACCTGGAATTGGGCAACCTCTAAAGCTTCGTTTTTTCCACTCCTTGATGATTACAACCATGCTCACGGTAAGTTAAATTTCTTAACCTAGGGATTTCACTTTTGCTTAGGTAGGATATTTGGGAGCTGGAGGATAATGGCTTAAGGGGAAAAAAAAGAAAAAAGCAATTCATGCTCCTGAAGCCTGTAAGCATTGATATATGAACCCAAAACATGTTAACTCATAAAATTGATATGACTAATCTTAAAAGTTTCTTTAGATTTTTCAGTTAAACTGCAGCCAATTTATGCTGAGAAACTGTTTCACATGAAAATTTAAAACAAGTATCTGGATGTATCCTGTATGTATTGAACTGCAGGTACACAGAATAATGCTGTCTGTTCAGGAACAAGCCAACATTACTCCTCTTCTCCCAAATTCTTTCTTTTCAACAGGGAAAGATTTTGGAGAAGCTGGGGATCTGCAGTGATTTAACCATACTGCGAGCAGCGGTCAGTGGGATACCCCCATGGAGAGATTCCAAACTGCTTATCAAAGATCTCACAGTAGATGAGGTACCCTTGAGGATTTATCAGCCCAAAAGCCCACCAACTGGCAAAAGAAGAGGAATTCTGTATTTTCATGGAGGCGCCGGCACATTTGGGAGCATTAGTAAGAAATGTGCAAGTTTTATTTTTTCAAGTCAAATCCAAACCTTTACATTTTTGCCTTCAGGCATGTGTCAGTCAATGTCTGCCCTGTCCTGCCCAGTGTCATCAGTCTCTGCAATCGCAGTGCTAACTGGAAAGTATTTGTGGAATGAACAGTCTCGTGTTAAAGGCAGTCACATCGCTGCTTCCTTTGGGCAAGAGATCTTTGATCCAGAAATCCCTCACCCTGCTCTCAGCTCTCAGTGAAGGACACTGCTCTACTAAGACTACCCTATCTTACATAAAAGATATAATATGGGTCCAAGGAAGAATTTAAATACATTTTTAAAAAAATCTGTAAATAAATTCCCATTCATGCAAACAAGGCATCCAAATGAAGAAAATATAAATAATGAAGGAGCAATTTGGGGAAGTTCGATTCTTGTGGTGACATGGCACAGGATATTTGATTTCTTTTCCAGAAAGGGAGACAACCCTTGTCTCAGCAGCTGGGAGTTCAGCTTCCTGAGTGCTCTGGATCTCCTTCTGAGCAGCCAAGGCTCTGAGTGCTTTCTCTGCAAGCCAAGGCCCCTAACACGGAAACCTGGACTTCATTCCAGGGGTCAGGCAGGGCAATTTGAGGGGTTTGAATCCTTTACTGTTTCAAAGGGTAGATCTGCACTATACTGGGCAGACTGGAGTTTCCTGGTATCCTTCAGCCCCATGCAGGAACCACGCCGTAACTCGCGTGCCGCGAGCTGCTCTCTGCACAGGGGCACAGATAAAAACCCACCCTGCTGTCCTCAGAGCACAGGAGCCTGGCTGGGGCATCAGGCTCGCGTCTAGAGCTGGTCTGGGCAGAGAGCACTCCAGGGATGGCACTCTGTGATTTAGGTGACAGGTGAATTCCTCTCACTGGAAGAAAAAACATGCCACAAGTTGCACAGTGAGTCCCTGTTCACATGGCACGGCTTGATGTAACAGCCATACCTGAACACAGAGAGTGGGACCTGACCTTTGGCTTCAATTCCTTTTGGTGTTTGATAACAGGAAAACAATCAACATTACGACAAGCTTTCAGAAGGACTTGGGGAATCTCCACCCTAGGAAGCCTGAAGTCTGCAACTAGCAAATTAGCAGATGCTACACTGAAGAGAATCAGTGGTTTATTCCTCAAATGGATGTCATGCTTTACAAATCCCAAAATCATTGAATAGTTTGGGTGGAAGGGACCTTAAGTCTTCTCCTCATTCCAAGTCCTCACCATGGGCAGGGACACCTTCTGCTGTCCCAGGTTGCTCCAAGCCCTGTCCAACCTGGCCTTGGACATTTCCAGAGATGGGGCAGCCACAGCTTCTCTGGACATCCTGTGCCAGGGCCTCACAAGCCTCACAAGGAAGAATTTCTTCCTAATATCTAATCTAAACCCACTCTTTATCAGTTTGATCAATTTAAGTTTTTTAAGTCAGCAAATACATGAATAAAGGAGACTGAGTTGCTAAAACCTACTTTGATTTCCAGAAGAGTCTCTTAAAGAGGCTACACACCCGTGACACAAGAGAGAAAGTCTTTCATTTGGATTACAGATGATTGAAAGACAGAAAAAAGATAGGTTATAGGAAGCTCCTGCGAGATTCCCATACGGAGACCTGTACTGGGAGCAGTGTGAATCAATTTGTTCAAACACAGAAAAAATGGAGCAAGGTGATGTGGTATTAAGTCCTCTGAGGGTCATAAATGGATGGCTGAAAAACTGCAGAATGTCTTTATGACAGCAGAGGATCAGACAATAAAATGACAGGTGAAATGGCATGTAGAGAAGTCAAAGAGCTGAACAGAGCATCCTGACCTTATAAATGAAGCAATGGACTCCAAGCAGGAGCAGGAAGAAGATCTTGCAGGAAGGAGATCTTGGGATTACGGTAGGAAGTTGCCTGAAAATGCTGACACAGTGCACAGTAGCAGTCAAAAAGCAAATAAAATGCTAGCAACTATTAGCAGCAAAGGAAAGACAAAACAGGAAACTTCTTTATGCCACTGTAGTAAATCCATGGTTTATCTAAATATAGTATAGTGCTTACAGTTCTGTTTCCCACTCCTCAAAAAGGATAGAGCAGTACTGGAAAGACTTGGAGAGGCTGCCAAGGCGAGGAAATGCTTCTGTGCAGAAAATATATGAACAGACTATGACTCTTCGGGCTGCAAAAGATGCATAAAGACAGATACATTAAGTGACTACAAAATCATGCAAAGCAAGAGAAGTTAAACAGGGAAGGATTTATCCACCATTTCTTACAGCACAAGAGCCAATGTCACCATGTGGAAGCAGTGAATGCCAAGTACAAAAGGCGCAACTAGAACACCTTTATAAGCAAGAGAACCCCTCCCTGCACAAAGCTGTTACGGTTAAGGTTAAAATCATGGGCTTAAGAAGTGGTTTGGGTAAATCACAGAAGAAATACTAATCAAGGGCATTAGGTATAAAGACAGCTTCTGTCTCAAAGGAGCACCCTGAGCCTCAAATTCCTGCATGCTCCTTATTCCTGTTTGTCCTCAGCTCTCCTTAGACACCTTTTGTTGACCACCAGGTGAGATGTGAGACCACACCAGACAGATTTCTGGGTTTCCCTGGTATCACCATCCTTACATGCTTGTGTGATGCCTTGAGAGCCACTGACCAACCGAAAATGTGTTTATGCATAAAGACCACATTCCATAGCACGAGGTCCTTATCAGTGTCACGTAGCAGTGCCTTCCCCACAGCGTATGTTCAGGGATCTATATTTTCATTTCAAAAGGATATTTGATTTTCGAATCATCATTTCTGATAAACTTTCTCTTTAGGAGCCTTTGAAAGAGTATGCCGCTGTATGGCCAAAAAATGCAACTCAGTGGTTGTGTCTGTTGGGTAAGTGCTACTTTTCCATAGAAGTATTTATGGGAATATAGCTCACAGTCGAAGCTCTTCTGAAAAATATGCTGGAAATATTTACTATTTTATCCCTATTTTTCACTTAAACCTTTCATTTAATTTAGAAATGTGCTTATAGGCAAAGTATTCTAAAATAACTGTATCATCATTAGTTTGGCCTTCCAATCTACACTAGTTAAACCCAAATATAATCTTTAAGAAAAAAAAGTCTACATAACTACCACAGCAGCTGCAAACACCACAAATCGAATGTGTATAACTCCACTGACAATAACCACAGTCTCTGACATTTCAGGTACCGTCTGGCTCCTGAACACCCCTACCCAGGGCAGTATTTTGATTGTCTCAATGCCACCTTATACTTCATGAGGAATTTAGAAGAGTATCATGTGGATCCCGGTCTCATCATCATTAGTGGTGACAGCTGTGGAGCTAATTTTGCTACAGTTATTTGCCAAATTCTCCTGAATGATAGAGATCTGCCAAAAGTACGAGCTCAGGTCCTGCTTTACCCAGGACTCCAGGGGCTGGATTTCCACTTGCCCTCCTACCAGCAGAACGCTTTCGTCCCCATGTTGCCCCGGAAGATGGTCATCTATTTCTGTTTTCGTTACCTTAACAGAAAATCCACAGTTTGGAAAGATGTTCTACAAAACTGCCATGTTCCTGAAAGTATGAGACACAAGTATAAAAAATGGGTAAGTGCTGACCTTATTCCTGATGAATTTAAGATTAGAGGCTACGTACCACCAAAACCCACATCATATAAACCTGAAGTCCATGAAGCTGTCAAAGAAATTTTAGCAATAACATTTTCCCCACTTTTAGCTGAAGATTCCATTATTTGCCAGCTCCCTGAGTCCTGCATTGTGACCTGTGAGTTTGATGTGCTGAGGGATGATGGTCTGTTATACAAGAAGAGACTAGAGGACAATGGCGTTCAAGTGACCTGGTATCACTGCGAGAACGGCTTCCATGGAATTTTAGCCTTTTTTGGCTACGGGATTTTTTCCTTTCTATCTGGAAATAAGATAATGGACAGTATTGTGAATTATATAAACAGTTTATAGACTTATTTTTCAGAAGAAAGATGCATGTCATGCAGTATCTTTGGTGAATTTATACTTGGCAGGGAATATAAACACTTTCGATTCATGGTTTGGATTTTGACTGCATTTTGTAGTTTCTGATTTCTGCTTCTGTAGTGATTCTCAAACAAATGTTAAGATTATTCCAAGTGCCATCATTCTAGAAAATATTCTTGAAAAACACACCAATAAGACCGACATACAAAGGCAAGGCATCTAGCACATCCTGTTTCACTAAACTATAGCAATTCCAATATCTTTGCATGGGCACGAGACACACACTGAGGGCAAGAGACAACCATCTCCCCGAAGATTCTTCAACAGCTCAGAAATGCTGAAGACAGCAGCTGAGGTCTGCTTTGGCCCTTGTGACAGACAGGAGGTGTTGATGGTATCAGATGGAGAACTCTGCTTCTATGAAGTCTTACAGCAGACATTGAAATTGCAGCCATGAATTTAATTTCCAGGGTTAGTCTGTACAAAGACTACACTGCTCCCGAAATAGGGAAGTCAAAAGGAAGGTTCCTGTCCGGAGAGGAAATCCAAATTGAACTAATTGGAACTAAATTGGAACTAATGTGGGTTTGATTTTGTTTGGGATCTGAGAAATGTTATTTCATTTTGGAACTTCATTCACAAACTGGAATCCCTGAACTTCAGTGCGTGTGTGGATGTTAGAGAAGTGCAGAGGTGAGACTTTTTCATAGCCCTTATTTTCTTTCAAGATTATCTTATGCTCAAGGCTACCTGTTCTGCTGTGTTGAAAAAGTTCTGAAAATCATGTAAAGAAGGCAGAGAAGCATAATTTTATCTTTATTACCACTGTAATGCTATGGTGATTCTGTGATGCTTTCAACAACAAAAAATAAAAACAAGCACTGCAAATATTTCTGTTATAAGAGTGAGAGTTACATTTGTTAAACACGTACTGACTGATAAAGCAAACTGAACCCCTCGTTGGTGGAAGGAACAACACAACACAGGCAGGCAGAGACTGCAATCTTGCTTCTTCTGGTCACATCTGTGCTGTGGTCAGTAACTAACCTACAAAACAACTGGATAAGACCATGTACCTGTGAAAACACAACAGAGACTGAAAGTCCACAAACACCACTGGATGGACTATTTTTTTTCCCATCTGGGCTTTTGCTGATTTTTAAAACAAGACTTCCTTCTACTTCAGAATATTTTACAACGACCATGTGCCCTATTAAAAACACTCGACTACTCACTAGAAAAAACAATATGAAATTGATTTTTTATAAAGTTTTGTAACTAAAATGACGTGGTACTTTCCCCCCATCACTTACAATTTGACTTTACAACAACAACAAAAAACACCAAACAAAAAAATCCCAAACCCCCCCACATTGCTACCTAATAAGGTTAGATTTTTACCTCTTTCCTTTCCTCGTGAATTTGCAATTTAAATGTTCTGACATCCTAGTTGTTTGAAGAGCTGCAGACTTAGATTCACAATTAGTTCATTTGCATCATTTAAAGTACACCTTCTCTACATTAGCACAATCCTACCCCTCAGCAAGAAAAAGATAAAGCAGTTTGATTTGAAACTCTTTAATCACTGGTTATCTGAAGTAATTTTAAGCTGTACTTGTTGCACACAGAGTTACTGAAGGTTACCTGCAACAAGGTCACCTGATCATGAATCTAAAGTCAGCCTCCTGTGGCTTGTTCTTCTGTTAGAAGAAAATAAAAATACTAAAAAGAACTGAGATTTGGGTAATGCCAGAATTTTCTAAGTGCACCTTTCCAAAGAGCACTGGTGACAATCCCTTTGGCCCTTTTGAGTGAAAATTAGCATATGCAGGTTCCCACTCCTGAGGAAACTCTTCAGGTGACTGTTTCATAGTGCCACAAACTCAAAGCACACAAATGGCCTCTGTTCCATTTTCCACCTCCAACTAATTTAATACTAATGCAATTCATTCATAACACTCTTCTCCCAGCTAAGCGCTGGTTTCTCGCAAAAATTGCAAAATGCAGCTGGCATCAATCTGTTAACAAATCAAGGACTTTGACCAACTTATCTTTTGTGAGATAACGAGAATGGGGGGAAAGTAAGTGGGAGAGGGAAAGATATCTGCTAATGTATTTGTAAAAGGGAGGAGAGAGGTTTTTACTGGAGCAAACAAAGAACAGGAAGATGAACAAAGAATCAGGAAGTAACAGGCTAAATATATCTTGGAAAGTCAAATCAAAGACATCTCAGATCACTGCAGTTCAGCAAAATGGCAGCTGTACTCACAGTGCTGGTGTTATTCTTAGGTGGTTTTCTTGCTGGATTTATATTGTTGGTCATAGGGGCAATTAATTTTGATTTTTCCAACTCAGAAATTCCTCCTGGAGTGAATCATCCTGCAAAGCTCCGAATCATTCATATAATTTTGATATGCATAGCTGTGGTGGTAAGTGAACCTGGTGTGATTTCTGTGGGAAGAACAGTGAACCTGTAGATTTTAAACTTACTACTGTGCTAGAAGCCTGCAGGGAATTATGTTCCAGAGAGGAGAGCCGGGCATTGCTGTCATGCTTCATTTAGCTGAGTGTTGCTGAAGAAACTTTTGCCAGACTTTTGTCACTGTACTGCTCTAATCCAGTCCTGCCCAGCTCGATCTTAGGCGGCACCTAAATGCTGCCTTAACACAGGTGTGTGAAAGTCTGACTGTGCTTCTGCCCTGACTTGAGCTGACCTAGCAATGATTTGATTAATTATGTTTATCCACATTGGATCATTTGTATTTCCATTCTTGGTTCAGACTATACCAGATGTCTCTGGGCTGTGCTTTCAAGCTTTTCTTGGGCATGGGGATGAGAATTCTGTATTTATTTTGAATATAAAGTGAGAAGCTGAACATTTCAGAATTAGCTTTGGGAAGCGAGAGTTTCTGTCACACAAGTGACAAAATTAGGTATGTTGTCCAAGAGGAGCTGAAGGAGTTCTTCTGCCCAAAGCAGATTGATGTAACTCCTGCAGCAACTAAGCAGGATTGTCTGATGGGAATGAGCGGCCCTGGCCAGCCCAGCTCCTCCAGGTGAAGCAGCCTGTAAAAGCGTGGGAAGGTAATCACACTCCAAGAGCAGCATTCAACATCTGGTGAGCTCTGCTGACAGAGGAGCTCACTGAATCACGGGTATTTCTATGTAATGATAGGTGTAGAGATGCTCTGATGAGACATGGCATTAGATAAGAGATAACAGAGGTTGTGCATATATTTAAGAAATTAATTTAATGGAATATCTGCAAAGAGGGACAAGCTATTTAAAAAGGAAAACAAAGAGAAAAAAATTCTCTGTCAGAAATATTCTACATTACGGTCAACCATAGTAAAGAATTCTAGACATATATTCTCATGCTTTGGCTGCACAGTAGCTGTAATTAGAAAGAGACTACAACACTCAAGCAGCCGGAAAAGCCAGTTCTTTTATCATCAATCCACTGCCCACCATAAATCAGCATTGTATGCTGCAAAGTAAACAACACAGGGTGAAAGAAGACAAACAAGTGGAATGTGAAAGTTAGAATACTCTTGGTATTGTTCCATTTCTGCTTGGAAAATAGCAAATACAAGAGAATAAATAATTTTATCATGTTTGTATACAACTGGAGACACTAAGACTTGCTTCAGTAAAAAATTAAAATCAGTATATTGCAAAATGTCTTAGTTTCTTCAAGAAATCTTTCCTCAGGATCAGGCATGGAGAATATTATAAATAATTGGAATCACTGAAAAAAAGGCCTTTCCTAGATAAATATATTTAGAGTCATGACACTACTGACAATCCATGCAAACGTGGCTGTCTAATAAGAAATATTCATAACAGAATCCTGAGTATTATGAACTCGATCCAAATATTCCTAAGGATGGAAGTACTGATTGGCATGGCTGAACAATGCATTTCAAAACAGAGGCTATGTCTTTTATTTATGCAAAGTTATGCTGGAGCACTAGCTCTGATTTGTATTCATTTTCTGGTGCCTGGCATGAATATCCCTATGGGAGAGAATATGAACAGACGTTCATTCCTACTAAGTATCTCAGGATCTTCTTGTCAGCACATGGCACACATCAGTGAGACTCAGGAGATGGATCAAAAAGCAGTTATCAAATATATTCTTAGCTTAGTCAATGCCACTTTGGGCAAGTGTCTGTACCATGAAAATCAGCACCAGAATGATCACCTTTCGCCGTGTTTTCACATCTTCTGTGGGGCAAGGATAGAATAACCAGTGAAAACCAAACTTGCTTTCAATGCTAGATAAAGGACCCGCTGAGGAAGCAGAGGGATCTATTTCACCGCTCTGTTAATGTTGCATTGTTTGGGGTTCTGTTCTTTGGTTCGTGTAACTCTCTCATAACCTCTCCTAATGCTGCTGTTACTTGCTCATTGTCTCCTATACCTGTAGAACTACTCTCTTAGTTTATGACTGCCCTAAAAATACATGACTCAGGCACCGGGAGTTTACTGTCCACACAGCTCCTTTTCTTTGGAAAACACAGGATCTCTTGAGCAAGCTCTCTGTTCTCTTTGCCATTGAACAGGGAAAGATTTTGGAAAACATTGGCATCTGCACTCAGGTGAACTTTGTGCGGTACATGCAAGGAAGAAAGACTCTGGGCACGGACCCAAAGCTCTTCATCGAGGATCTGTGGTTTGAGAAAGTGCCTGTAAGGATTTACCAGCCTAAGGCTCCATCTGCCAGCCAAAGGAGAGGAGTTATGTTTTTTCATGGAGGAGGATGGATATTTGGAAGTCTTGGTAAGATATCGAACAGAAAAAATATTATAGTTCAGTTAAAGAAATATGTACTTCATAAATAGTAAAGCTGGTTGTTTCTTGATCGGTAGCAGTTGCAAACTTTGAGTATAACCACAGGTTCAGTCTTGTAATTCTTGCTGCCAGAAGGCATCTGCTGTGGATCAGGTGATTTTTCTTACAAGACAATGATATAAGGGGAAAAAATACTGAAACAGGAAAATGAGGAGGTACAAAAGAACTGAGGAGCTGTGTAGGAAGCAGCAGAGAAAAGCAGAGGGCATTTTCTTTCTGCAATTCTTTGACTTCTCCAATAGACATGATCTCTGGAGAGAAAACACACCCCAACCCAAACCTCACCAAATCTCTTTCAGAGACCCACGAGGAGGTGTGCCGCTTCATTGCCAGAGAAAGTGAATCTGTGGTTGTATCTGTGGGGTGAGTCTTTGCTCATGCTGATTTTGAGAGATTATTTCCTATCGCATAAATACTACCTCCTGTCCCCCAAGTCATTGCAACAATCTTCCTCAGAGAAATGTCTCTGTGGGACTTCTCAAAGCATGTGATTTACAAATTCATTCTACTGTTGTTTGGAGCCACTGAAGACTCGCTTGGGCTGTTTTCACTGTCTGATTACATCACAAATTATACTTTGGGATATCTAGTTGGAAAATCAACTTTTCAGTCAATATTTTCAAATTCCAAACTCAAAACTGATTGTAAACAGACAGTAAGCTATATGATCTCCTTAACATTTATTCAAGGAAAGCCTGCTTGATGCTTAGAGAAGCAGAGTGTGAATGACAAGCTAATACATTATCAAAATACTGGCATAATGGTTTGGATTATGAGGATCTATAACGTAACTTTACTACGCAACAAAGACATAAACCAGAAGTATTGTCATTTGTGTCCAACCCATGAAAAACTGAAGCAGAAAGTAACTGATTGTCAATAAAACCTACTTACAGTTGGCAGCTGAGTACTCCTGTATTGTTAAAGAGCTAAGAGACATCATAAACAACTGATAGCATAACAAAATAACCTGCATCACCTACATCTTATTGATGGTAATCCTGTGGATACAAAGAAAATTACCATCTTATTGATGGTAATCCTGTGGATACAAAGAAAATTCTGCAGAAATCCAAGTATTCCTGGTTGCAGGAGCCAGGACTTTAGCAATACATTTAAAACTATTATTTCCTTCTCTTACACTTGTCTCCGTGTCCCAGGTACCGTTTAGCCCCTGAGCACAAATACCCCGCTGCATACGAAGACTGCCTGAGCGCCAGCCAGCACTTCCTGCAGCACCTGGAGCACTACGGCGTGGATCCTGCCCGGGTCACTGTTTGTGGGGACAGTGCTGGGGGCAACCTGGCAGCTGCTGTGAGCCAGACCCTGGCAGGCAGGTCAGACCTCCCCAGACTCCGTGCTCAGATCCTCATCTACCCAGGCCTTCAGGCACTGGACTTCAATTTACCATCCTACCAACAAAATCGGGGAGTCCCTCTGTTATTCCGGGAACGTGCTGCTTTCTACGTGCTGCAGTATCTAAATGGAAATGCAACAAATCTGGAAGAGGTCTTGGAAGGCTCCCATATTCCTGTAGATATTAAATTAAATTATACAAAGTGGGTGAGTCCAGACAACATCCCTGAGAAATTTAAGGTCAGAGGCTACAAACCACGCGTGCTACTTGACTGTACAACTGAAGTTTTTGAGAACCTGAAAAGATTTTGTGAGCCCAAGCTGTGCCCGCTGCTGGCTGAAGACAGAATCATTCAGCAGCTGCCAGAATCTTTCATCCTGACCTGCGAGTACGACGTGCTGCGCGACGATGGCTTGTTGTACAAGAAGAGGCTGGAGGACAACGGGGTTCCAGTGACCTGGTACCACCTTGAGGATGGATTCCATGGGATCATAAACTTCTTTAATAGTGACTGGCTGTCATTTCCAGCTGGAAAAAGGGGTCTTGATAATATTGCAAGTTTTCTAAGAAGCTTATAGCAACATTTTTCTTTGTTTCTGTAAGAACTGCTGAATTTCTGTGGTCTTTTATGCTTCTAAATTCCATATAAGAAGTTCAGACAGGACAATTTGTTAATAAGCAATTATGCCAGTGTGATCACCACAGAAGACATTTCAAGAATACTATGAAAGTTTCTTTTAGTGCTGTTAGAAGTAGTCCATGCACAGTCTGCCTATTTTAATCCTGTTTGGACTAGACATTTGCTGCTCTCTCAGTACATATAAAAGATGCAGTAAAATTTTAAGCCAACATCTGGTCTGACCTATTTTATTCA
This sequence comes from Callaeas wilsoni, assembly GCA_013398955.1. Classification (NCBI taxonomy): domain Eukaryota; kingdom Metazoa; phylum Chordata; class Aves; order Passeriformes; family Callaeidae; genus Callaeas; species Callaeas wilsoni. The sequence goes on from VWPU01008915.1 coordinate 43,822, forward strand.
ATTACAGGTGATGGTTTCATTCTTCCTAGACGTGTTTTGGCAAAGGAGAAAGACACTGACCCTACAGTGCTATAATGCACAGCCTGTGCTACACGTAGCACCTGAGTTTAAGATTCCCAGTCACCAGTTTGAAGAAGATGTCTGTTGGCTAGGTAACCGGTATTTTATACTCAAAAAATGAAGTCTCATTAATTAACTCGACAGTTAGAACTGCAGCTGTTCCAAACAGAAACACTCTATTGACAGCTTCGTTTAAATTACAGTGGGGAAAATGCTTTAAGTGTTTTCCTGTGTTTATCAAACACATGGGTATGCTGAAAAACTTGTTCTCTTGCACTTGAATAGAATCCTAGAATCACAGAATGGTTTGGGTTAGAAGGAACATTAAAGCTCCTCTCATTCCAACGCCCTGCCATGGGCAGGGACACCTGGTCTAGCCCAGGTTGCTTCAAGCCCCAAATAATCTAACAACAAAATAGAATGATGCATTTACTTTTGCAGAGCATGTCACTTACCTTTTGCCCCCACCCCTCCCTCGTTCCCCTTTTCTTTTCTAAATGTCCTTGTTAAAGGTATGTATTCCAAACCACGTAAAGCATGCCCACAATGCAGGAAGCCAATGTCGTGGCTGCAGATCAGCTGCAAGGGATAATTTAATCTCCACAATCGCTGGCTCTCCGTCATAGACTAGAACCTCATTCAGGACTCAGCTGCAGTCTCTGAGCACTCACTGTTATCATTCACAATCCAAGAATTCCGTATTCAGTAGCAGACCCTTTATCAGTGCCACAATTACCATAAAGATAAACAGGAAATTAAACACATTGACTCTTCTCCAATGCGATAACTGCTGGCCCATTGCACAATATTTCCAAAGGCTTTAAAGTGAGTGACACCTGAGAGATCTCTTGCAACTGGGACTGCTCCAGGCCTTACTCTTACTGAAAAAGCCAAATCACAGATAGGTGTGGAGACACATCACCTCTGGATACGGGAAATGGCATTTTTTTATCTACTGCCAGTGATACTGCTGGTGATTTTTGTTGCTTCATTCATATCAGCAATCGTAAGAACAATTCAAACTGAGTATGCCAATTGCAGCATCCCTCCTGGAGTGAGCAATCCTGGAAAACTTCGATTTATTGTTGCTGTTTTGATTGTTATATCTACTGTGGTGAGTAACTCTGCTGCGACTTCTGCCACAAATGTTGTTAGATGTTATTTTTGTTGTATGTGTAAATACCAGAATCCTGCTGGCTCCATCGAGGCTTAAATGATAGCTTTTCTCTTCTGGGGACTGACTTGAGAGGACAGATTTTGGAAAATCATTTCTGTTAGACCTCAGTCAGATTTTTCCCTATTATATAAGGATTAAGTCAACCATAAGAGCCCAAGCTTTATCAGCTGAGCTTCCCTAATTAAATGTAAAATTAAATATTTATAAAAAGTGAGATTGCTTTGATTTCCACTTTAGCTAAGCACACATGATGTTTTTAGGCCATTCTTGGGGCTTTCCAGTAACATGGAAGTCTGGGTAATGGAAGTACCAGTAACAGAGGACAGGATGCTTTTTAAGAAGACAAAAACAGAAACCCCAGAAACCTCAGAGGGATGAGAGACACTTGGGAGCACTGGCAAGTCCTCCTTCACCAGCTGCCCCTTCTCCAGTTGCCCTTCACTCACCGGGAGCTTCCTCACCGACTGCCTCTCACCAGGTGCCCCTTCACCGAGTGTCCCTCACCAGCTGCCCTTCTCCAGGTGCCCCCTCACCATTTGCCCCTCACCAGTTACCCCTCAGCATTTGCCCCTCACCAGTTACCCCTCAGCATTTGCCCCTCACCAGTTACCCCTCACCATTTGCCCCTCACCAGTCGCCCTTCCCCTGGTGCTCCCCACGCGCTTCTCCCTCACCCACATTCCCCTCACCGCGTGCCCCCTCAGGGCTGTCCGCGCGCCGTCTCCCCTCAGCTCACCCCCGCTGTCCTCCCTCTCCCAACAGGGCAGGATTTTTGAGAAGATGGAGCTGTGCAGCAGCCTGGCCGTCAGGCGCCTCGTGTTCTCCGGGCGGCGGCCGGGCCCGGCGCCGGGGGTGCGGCAGGCGGACGCGCGGCTGGGCCGGGTGCCCG
>VWPU01008916.1:0-162294 GCA_013398955.1 Callaeas wilsoni
TGGGGGGGGGAGGGCAAGGTAGGGGGAGAACGGGGGACTGTCGCCTCCGCCTCTTCCTCAGCGGCAGCCGGGGCAGCCGGATCGCGGCGGCGGCTGCTGCTGCTGCGCGAAGGGAGCTTGGAGCGGAGGGATGTGGGGCTTTGGGGGAGGCAGGATCTTCGGGATCTTCTCTGCGCCCGTCCTGGTGGCCGTGGTCTGCTGCGCCCAGAGGTAGGAGCCAGCGTGCCCCGGCGGCGGCGCGGGATGCGTTTCTCCAGGGGAACAAGCTGATGCGCTCCCCCGCCCTCCTCCTCCCGCCCCGCTCCCGCCGTCGCCCCTGGCCCCCCGCACCCTGGCTTCTGCCTCTCCCGCTCGACACCCCCGTCTCTTTTTCCCCACAGTGTGAACGATCCCGGCAACATGTCCTTCGTGAAAGAAACTGTGGATAAATTGTTGAAGGGCTACGACATCCGCCTCCGGCCGGATTTCGGAGGTGAGTCGCCCTGCTCGGGCTTGCCGCCCGGAGATCCCCCCCTCCCCCGCAGCTGTCCCCGGCGCTGCCGCCGCTCCCGCACGGCGGGTCCGGCCACCGCGTCCGCGCTGCCGCGGCACCTCTCGCCGCCGAGTAAAGGTCTGGTCTCCTCGCAGGTCCTCCCGTCTGCGTGGGGATGAACATCGACATCGCCAGCATCGACATGGTTTCCGAAGTCAACATGGTGAGTAGCGGGCGAGCCCGGCCGGCGCCGGGGCTGTCGCCTGGGTCACGGCCGCCCGTTCCCCGTCCCTCCTTTCTCACGAAGTCGCTGCTGCCTCGGCGGGCGGCGGCGGGGCTGCGCGCGGCTCCGAGCGCTGCCCTCTTCGCTTGCAAACTTTATTTCCCTGGAGACGCGCTTTACTCCCTTCCCCCCTTTTTCCCACTCACTGCCGGCGGCCGTCTCCGCGAGTGTGCCGGGCCGCCGGTTTGCACCAACCCTACTTCTCCTCCCCTGTAGCCCCGGGCGGCCGGAGCTCGCTGGCGCTCCGCCGGACCGCCGGCACCTGCCGCGGCCTCGCAGCCGGCGGGATGCGGGGCGGGCTGGCGGCGGCCGGCTGGCTTCCCGGGGCCGGTGATGGAGGGCCGTGGCTGTCGGCATCTCCCTGCTTCTTGCGCCGTTCAGGGGGAAAAAACCGAGCAGCCCAACTTGTCTATGGGTAAACTCTGCCATGTGCGAGTGCTTTAAGGCTTGTTGAGCACTCAGAGCCGGCTTGGTTGTGAATGGATTTGGGAGGAATAGTAGTCTAGTCTTGCCTTGGAAAGTGATGCTGTGCGGGGCTGTCGGATTCACTGATGGACCGGAAGGTGTTTAGTGCCTTTCTGTGTTTTGGTCCTCTTGTCTGTATAATTTGATGATTCGAGGTTAGAAGCTGCAATTTCTGTTTATTGTCCTAATCCTAAATCGGAGGTGGATTTTTCATGTTCCTGAGCAAGTTACTCCTTCTCTCTGTGTCTCACTTTTTTCCTTGTATTCTTCGTTTTGCAAACCTCGTGTAGAAAGACCAGCCCACTCTGCAATGCTGAAGTTACATTTATGGCATTACAAATAATGGAAGCTGAGCTCTCTTATAGTACATATGACACTAACACTGCACTACCTCTCCTTCAATGCACTGTTGCAGTGTTACAAGCTGGCGTATCTTGGCTTGATACATGATACCTGTATTTTCCTTAATATTGCCACTGCTTTCACCCCCTCTACTTGAAATTCTGAGACAGAAACTTTTGCTCTACTTCTCATCTTCTAAAAAAGGTTTTTGACAGAGATACAGTTACCTGTTTGCAGTTAAAAGTGTCATAAATTCTAGCCTTTCTACTCATTCAGGAGGAAAAAAAAAGAGATAGTTCTTACTTACAAGAGTTTGTCTTAGGCTTCATGCAGATTCAGGCAACTGCAGAGACACCTCATGTATTTGACAGGCTTTTTTGTACCTGTAGGACTGCTTCTCAAGTAAAAAAAATGGGAGCTGAGTGAAAGCTTCTCTCTGAAGAGTAATTGAAAAGTCTGACTTCACTATCCCCACTGCCACCTTCCCCACCTCTGGATATGTTCCAGTCTTAGGGAAGCATTACATGACTCATTAAATTAATATATAACACTGTGTATGTGAAGTGCCAGAGAGGCAATAAATATCAGAGAAAGGCATACTGAGATTGGAAAGAAAATGAGGGGACGTATGCTGCTTTTTGTGCTTTTTCTTTTTTTTTTCCCAGCTGCAGGAAAGCCTGTTAGGTTTAAAGAACAACTTGTCCAACCCAATGTATTAGGGGTATAAGGAAAAGTAAGTAATTACTGCTTGTTACGATAGGCTGGGTAGTCAGTTCCTCAGTGGTACGGGAGCTCCTCAAGAAGATGGGTGCCATCCCCTTCCCCCAAACTGTGTGTCAGTGTACCAATTGCTTAAGTTTCTAGCTGCCCCAGGTGTCAGTGCCCACTGTTGCCCATTAGCTGCCAGAGCAGCTGCAGAGAAATGATTTTTTCTGTGCCCTCTCATGGAGCAGTGCAAAATCCGAAAAACATCAATACAGACCTTGCAACAGAAACAAATAATGTGTTTCTGAAGAAAGTTGCTAAAGTACTTTTATTATAAAAACTGTACTAGTTTACTTCAGGAAAATGAGCAGGAAGGGCTTCTGATTGGTGAACACCTTACTACAACCGGAATTTCAGCTGAGCTTGTCTCACCTGCCTTGAAAAGAAGTCATCTTTGACTAAGCACAGCTATATTCATGTACTGCCTGAGCTGGTTACTTCTACTTGTTTTAAGTAACTTTATACTGGTCTGCAAGGATTCTTGAGCACGTATCAATGAACAGTGAAGGATGAACAGAAGGAGCTTTTCAAGATTACTCAAGTATTTATTCTAAGTGGTAATTTGGACGGGGAAATAAAAGGCCCAGTTAGTTTGAAGACCTGAGGCATAGCTGTTGAACTTCATGCTGGTTGCCAACTAAACTTTTAAACTTTGACATATTCTTTCCTTTAATTCCAAACAGATATTGTGAGTGTTGACCTTTAGCCTCATCAGCTGCTGAAATGTGTTACAAGAATTTCTCTGTGTGAACTGTGATAGTGTGGACATTAATTCCTTTGATTTAAATCTAGACATTGGTGTAACCTTTTATAAATTAGCTTGTTAAAATTCATCTCTGTATTAAAAATAAAGTAACCAGAGATTTAACATTCTTCAATTTTATGGACATAAATAAAATGTTATTGCAGCAAGTTTTATTATGCTACCTTCTAGGCAGCCTGTAAGGTAGCTTTCAGTGACACAATAACAATTCTTTGTAACAGGAGTTACAGCTTGTATCATGCTCTTTTCTATTCATAATCAAACTGTAGGCTTATATATAATATATTCCTCTATGAATCTTTATTTACTAGCTATTTATTACAGATTGCATCCTTAAGCATTTTAAAAATTTATTTGTGTGGTTTTAGTCTTTCTGTTGAAAATCACTAAGAGTCCTTTGCCCTATACATCCAGGCTACCTGTAGCTATTTTTTAGAATCGACTTACTGAATAGCCATGTACATCTTCATTGGATTACATAGAAAGATTGACGTTTTTCTTTATTTTTGATGCTGAAATGCTAAGCTGGATCAGGAGGACAGATGCAAGTATCAGGATTGCAGATCATCAACTTGTTCTACTGAAAAGTTGTAAATAAGCAGTTTTTATTGGATTTCACAACATCTTGAAAATACTGAGTAGCATTATTGAAATCGTGAACATGGATGATATAAAAATCATATGCTTTGATATTTATACTTCAAGTTATATATATATGTTAGCAAGGGGAATTAATGAAGTTGCATATAAGAAGTGCATTGCTCAGGGAAAGGCTGCAGTCTGTTAATGACCTGCACATATATCTACATATCTATATATCTATATCTATATGTCAGTGTGCTTTACTCTCCTGCTTAACCTGTACATTCTTTCCCATAATTATTTGCCTATTTCACAAATGATATGTGTAACTGGATATTTAAGCACCTACCTATTTTTGTGCCTACCTCCCAATAATTGCATTTAAAACCGCTGTAAATTGTACAGAAATATAAATCTCCAAACAAAATACTGATCAATAATAACAACAGATGTAATACTGAGAATACACTGTAAGTCATCTTAGAAATAAAGAGTATGGAAGATTACTGTTGTCAGATTTCAATAATTTAGCTGTAAATTTTATCATTTTTCCTGATTCAGGTTGATTGTATTTTGTTCTTGCTATGTTTTTAGGTGTTTTGCTTAGATGACATAAATTGAAAAAGAAGTAGTTCTTGTGCTTTTACTAGTCTGTTAGCCTATTTCCAATCAGACAGTGTCCACAATTTGCAATTTTTTTAACAGTCTGATTCTTCTTCAATGTTTGGTCTGTGAATCAAATGCGTTAGTTCCAGGCATTCAAATTTTAAGCACCCAAATACTTTTGTATCTTAGGAAATTAAATAATCAATGCATTGAATCTCCAAATAACCCCCTCTTTAGAGTCATTATTGTAGCTGGAAGACTAAAGTACTGTGCTTTCATTTTACTATAATTTTAGAATGTGTTTCATAGTTTATGGGAAGTAATGCTATAAAGTGGATGAAGAAAACAAGGGGGTTAGTGCAAAAATGAACCTTTCTTCTTAGAGATAATGTTTTGCAGAGAATAGGCAACATGTTCTACTGCTCTCTGAAGTGCTGTCTGCTTTGTCTTTGTTTATAGAGAGGACTTCAGAGTTGTTCATTTAGGGTTTCTCAAAGGCTCTAATTTTGATAAAATTAAACCAGCAAAACCCAGGAGGCATCATTTGCTATATAGTCGTCCTGCTGTTTTGAGAATACTGTAGTCAGAAAATTAGTTTGACATAAAGTCAGACCTTAAAACAGATGAGTTGCTGTTTCTGAAAAAGATGTCATCTATTCTATGCTGTCACTCTGAAAAAGATGTAATCTCTTCTGTGCTAACACCGTAATTTTTATTTTTATTTTTATGTATGTGCCTTTATAAAACTGCAAATATGCATATGGACTTCACTGAGTGCCTGCTGATTTTCAAAGCAATTTTGACATCTTTCTGACAAACTGTATTTTAGTTACTGCCCTGAGGTCGACTGATGTTACTATGCATCGAGACTAAATAGTGTCTATTTTCCTTGATAGTAATACACAAATAATTATTTTTAGGTGAATTAATTCATACTTCACCTGAAGTACTGAGGGTGCAGAACATCATGCTTCTTGTAATGAAATCTGTCACATCTTACTTTAGATGTTAAAAAATTTGATGGATTCGGTTTATGTAAATTGAGATTTATAGCATTAGATGTCTAAGTGAGAGCTGGATTGCTAAACTCCACAAGGGCAGTTAATGGAGTTATAGAACAGAATGCGGATGCTTGGGCAAAGGTCTACTGTCATTTTGGTTTTACAGTCTCATACTTGCTCTCCGGTTTCCAGTCCAGGTTGATGCAGATCTCCTGCAAGTCCTCTGCCATGTCACTGTGCCCAGGTAATAGATGCGACACCAGCTCCTGAAATTTAAACAACTGAGTCTCGTTCTTGTCAATACAGGTGATGCAGTCAAGAGAGCTTAAAATAAAGAAGGCAATGTAATAGTACTTCTTAGCTATTTTAGGTGCCTCAAGGTATCTTGTTTGGACTCCAGCTGCCTCTCTAGAACTTAAGTGAAGCTGCACAAATCCTTTGGTGTACCTGCCAGCCCTATGCAGGGGTCCTGCGTGATCCAGGCATCCAAAATGGCACCAGACACCTTTGCTTAGGCAAGCGAATTGTTCCTTAGATGTACAGCCAAAGATTATCCTCCAGGTTCCCTCTGGAATCAGGAGACAGTCACTAATTTGTAACAGGCATCTTAGATGTCTTGTGGTTGTTGTTTTTAAAATGGAAGGATTAATCTTCCTGGGAGGTGTCCTTGTTTCTTGAATGGCTATGGAGAGAGCCAAGGCAACTTGGTTAATTTTTGAGTAGGCACAGTGAAATGTAACCTATGATTCCTACTGTAAATGTAGCTTATATTTCCTGCCATAAACAGATACTTTCTAAATACTTTGCAAACAGAATCTTGATGTTACCTCCTGCAGGAAATCATAACTGAGTTGTGACATACTTTGCTTTGCAGATTCAGATGGAGAAATTAAAGGAGTTGTTCTGATACAATGGTTACATAATCATTTTGCAAACACAAGTGTTCTAGCTAGAAGAAGATTAATGTGTGCAGTGCTTATTACTAGTTCAAAAATCACAGGAGTATAAAATAGAATGTGTAACTTTATGTTCTGATTTTGCTTTTATATATTTTATAACTTAATGCATTTAAGGAGAATAGTAGATCATACTATGGCAGAAAGACCATATACATAATTTTATATGTATGTGTGTATATACACACATATGTATTTGATAGATAATATAGGGGGGAAAAAAGGAAGAAGAAAGAAGTAGTGCCCAAGCAGGGAAGGATGTCCTGAGGCCAGCATAGCCCTGCGAAGAGTGCTGTCACTGTGCTGATGATGAGCCAGCATCCATCCACTACAAGAGGGGCACAGCAACAGGCAGTGATCCTGGAGGATAGTCTGTCTTGCAGGTCACCTGCTCTCTAGTTGCCAGCTGGCCACAAGATCATCCATCCTCTGCCTTGTCTCCATCCGTTTTTCTTCCTCAGGACAGTACCCATGACCTCCCCCAGCCTGCCTCACTCTCTTTCTCTCTCTCCATCTCTGTCATGCTTCATAGTTCTTATTGACAGAGAGAGAGAAAGAAGTGCTTGTAGCAGACGGTGTGATAGGAAAATGACTCCTGTTGGTCCAAGGGAATTGATGACAGGCTTCTGCTTATCCGCAGTGGAAAGCAGCTGCTCTGAAGGGGAAAGAATACCTGCTTATGCAGAGACAGGGAGGTAGTTAATGTTGCTGGGAGGCACCAATAGACAATTTAAAAGCCAGCTCCAGCTGCCAGCATTGAATCATCCAGACTTGGATGATGAAATAGAGATGATCTGTGATGACATCAATCTGGAATAATTGCAAGTATTCCATGGACAAAAAGGTATTCAAAATTATGTTTACAAACTAGAGGAATGGCCCTATATAAAGGAGCAAGCACAAAGTGCTGCATTTTATAAGGAATGATGAATCCATTATTTTAAACGATGAAGATTTGGCTAAGCAGTAGGACACTAAGAAAGGTCTTACTGGACCAGAATCTAAAGCAGTGAAAAAGTCACAGGTGCGGTAAAATTGAAAAAAGACGCATCTTACCTTGGGGTACATAAATAGATGTGTCATTCACAAGGCACAGGGTTTGCTTTGTCATTAGTTAAGCCTGAGCAAGAATGCTGTGTCCAGTGTTTCCTCACTGGCTTTCAGGGAGATGGAAAGAAACAGGAGGTGTAAAGAAAGGAAAAAAGTGTTTCTAATTAAAATAATTACAAAACAGGGCAAGACAGTGACATCGAAGTAAATGAGTTGGTTTAACACTGAAAAATAGGATGGAGAGAAGAAGCAAAAGTTCCCAATATGTAGGATGCTGGCGGTTGGAGAATGATGATCAGTTGCTCCTTAGAACCAATTGAATTTAGAACTGAACAAATTAAGGAAATTAGGGAATTGATTTCAAATTGGTTTTCATCTAGCTACATTTTTTGTAGCATCTCTTTTGTTCCAGGTTTTCGAGAAGAGATTAGATAAATACCTCTTCCAGTGGTGTTGCTCTTGCCTTTGGAGATGCTGGGCTAGCTGATGCTTTGAGATCTTCTCCAGCACTGTATTTCTGTGAATCTCTGCTCTGATTTAATTATTATTTCTGTCAGCACTCACAAGTGTGTCCTGGTGTGGTTTCAGATGCTCCTGCTGGTATCATGCTGATGCCACAGAAGATGAGATGTTTCCCCTAGGTCATTTGTAATAAATGACAGTGCCATAAGTATAGGCTTTGCCAGCTGAGATGTTATTAGTTGCCAACATCGTATATAAATCTTTATTGTGTTCTCAGTACCTTTGCATCGATTGCACCAGATGTCACATGTATGTTCTTTCAAATATACCTAGTAGTCATAGAAAAAAGTTATGAAGCTACAAGGTTGGGATTTCTGTGCATGTAACCATGATATATTTTTACTTCTGCTGGAAGACTTTTATCATGCCCAGGTAATGAAGAAGTACACTAATTTAAGTTAACAGGAGTGGAAAATTGACAGAAACTTTATGAATTTTTACCTACTCTATACCTAGCAATTTTTTTCATTCCCTTGAAGACAGGAAAAAAAAAAGAGATAAAGGAGAGAGGGATATTTATATGAAGATCTTTATTAGTGCACTGAATTTTTTTTCAGATAATTTAATGTCTGTAGTGATACAGAAACCTTTGCAATTTGATAAAGGCACAGCAGGCAATGTCATGCTTGGCAGAAGACAACAGACAAACATAGAAACTTCCATGACACATCTGACACAAAGGTCCACAGAGCCAAATGTCCTGACTCTGCTACTTGCTGGTAGTGGATGCTTGGGGAGGGAACCAATAAACAGGTGTTACTACTTCTCTAGGGTACTTTTACAATCTTCAGTGATTTGTAACTTGAGGAGAGCACCTTTTGTTTAGATGTCACCAGAGCATTGGGATGATTTAGTAACAATTCACATTTAGTAACAATTCACTTTTCGTCACAGTTTTCCTTTTAATAAAGATATAATTATATAAAGAATTTAAACTCGGGTAGTTTCAAGTGCAATCCATCAATACTGAAGGATAATAAAAATGTTCAGTGGAAGAGGTTGAGTAATATTTAGCTACCATTAGGGGTTTTAGCTTATCCAGGACAAACTTTCTTTTTTCTCCCCTGTGACACGGAGTCATAAAAAGTAGCTGCAAGAAGAATAATTTCAAAGCGACAGTTTATTTAATATTTGTAATTGAATGTCACAGTTCCTCATAACTACAGGTATTGCAAGGAAAAAATCCCCAAGTCTGGGCATGTCTAATTCATTATTCACTATTACGGATTTGAACTGATAATTTTGGCAAAATAATTTGTTCTCTCAGCAGTTAGGAGATGGTTACAGGTCGCTGTGATAATGTAATCTGCAATATGAATGTAATATTGCATGCAGCAGAGAGGGAAGGTAAAACAGCTGTGCTGGGAGGTCTGCAGTTACACTGGATAATTGGCAGTTCAGTAGCAGTTAATGACTTTTTTCTTTATACCAATATGAATGTTGAATTTTCATTAGTTCATGGATATGTCTCCATGGCGCAATACAGCACTCTGCAGAGATGCCAGAGGTACCTCTGGTGCAGCTAGTAGAATTTCTGGATGCTGTGAAGTTGTGTCAACACAGAGCTCTGTACAGGATGGTTGTACCAGTGGGAGTTAGGTCTTTGAGTAAGACTTGTCTCACAAGCTTTAAATAGGTTATCTGGTGTATGACCAGCATCCAGCCAGAGCTGATCATCAGAGTGCCCTTTAACAGAGAGAAGCACTTCCATAAGAGACTGGTTTTTGTTCTAAAATAGGTATTTAAGACAAGAATGACTGGCCCTCCTGAAGTACCTATCTGGAGGTACTGGTAGGGTAATGGGATGGAGAAGACAATGAGAGGAGTTGACTGACTTAGGATAGATGCTTTGTTTTCGGTTAATGTTGGAATGAATTCCACCTGTTGGTCCTTCTTAACCTGCCTTTTTGAAGACAATTGGAAGACAGCCCTGAACTGGTACACAGCTGAGCTTTAGTTGACTAAGTAGTATTAGCCAGCAGGTTAATGCACTGCATGTAAAGTCTGTGCACAGTGGGAACTGCAGAGGGTTTTTCATGTAGATTTTGTGTGAGTCCTGAATCAAAACACATGTAGGACAGAGAAGATAGCCTTTAAAAGCAAGCTCAAATCCATGTGATTAAAAATGGGTCATCCCTTGTTCTTTGAATTGAAATACAACATAGCCCCCCTGTCTTACTCTGCTGGCCTGTTAACCCTAAAGTTACTTGAAAGGAAGAGCTTCATTCCCATAACTGTGTCCTGCTCACATGAGGAATATTTTAAGGTTTCCCGTTCTGGTTGTTACTTACCCATCATAGCTTTAGCATGTGAGCTCATTGCTTAGCTGCAATGTCAAATGTTGAGCTGCAATCCAATTCAGGTGCCCCTGAGCTCGGCTGGGCAGGGCCCTTCGCGCTTTTGGACTGGGCTGAAGCACAATCAAAAAGCTGAGGGCTTTGCCTTCTAGGAGCTGTACTTGGCTATGCAGGGAATCAGAGCCCCTGTCACATTTTTCAGTGGGGAAATAATTCAGGAAGAGTAAGAAATTGAATCTTCCAGATTTAGAAGGATAAAATGCAAACTAATTTTCCTACTTAATCAAATGTTATTTTGTAGGCAGATGGCCATTTTTCTTGGTGTTTTCCAGTGCCCATTTTTTCTGGTGGTTTCCTATGCTACTGTGCCTTTTAGAATGCACTGAAAATTTGAAAATAACAGATGATACAAAATTGCATTTAAGTTCTCAATAATGCTGGGTAAAGCAGTAAGTCTTGTGAGTTGTTAAAGATAAAAAAGATTTATTTAGGCCTTTTTTCATAATATAACACATTGACCTGTCTTTTTTCTCTGCATCAGCAGTGATTGGCTTTAGCTTCTGACCTTCTAGACTATTCAGATAGGAATCCTAGGTTATTCACTTGGACTTTCTAAGCGTTTTCCAATCATATACAGTAGGTTTCTATTTGGATTATAAAAATATCTCCCAAACCAACCGGAACTTTACGTAGGAAGATGTCGTCAGGACTTGCAGAACAGTCTATATGACCCTTAGTTTTGGTTTTGAGCCATAAACTATGGCACTGCTAAATTTAAGAGTTGTGGTGCTCCCGATAATCTGTAGAATGTCAAGACTTACGTGCTTGAGCACAGCACCTGTGCTCAGGCATACACTTGTCGTATGTGAGTCATAAGCACGGATTTGTCCAGCAGTTTCCCAGGTTTGATACTCCCTGGAGGTCAGCACGTGCCAGCTCCACTGCCAGTAGGAGTGGATTGGGTGCAGCTAGGTGTGCTGTGAAATAAGTTAATCTAGATAAAAACAAATTGTGCTGTGCAACAACACTTGTCCTTCAGACAAGAAAACTCCTTGGCTCACTTCATTTGTCAGGTTAGATCTATCCAGAAAGTGCAATTCATTGCATCCATGTGAGGTTACGTAGGCATCCTTTCTAGTGGGAGAGCTGTGACTCTCCAGAGGGTGATGGAGCTGATCTGACTGGCAGATCTGTATTAGAAGATAGCTCGTTGTAGAGCTCAGTGAGCTTGTAGGTAATTCATTGTGCCTTGTTTCTTTCCATTCTCTGTACAGTGAGCATGGCTTGAGCCAAATGCCCATCTGTTACCCTTCCGGCAGTAAATGAAGTGAATGCCACCTGCATGACCTCTTGATTCTACCCAGCTGTCAGAGCTCTTTTTTTATTCTTCTCTTTGAGAAAATAGGTGGACAGATATTCCCTGCATGTTGGGAAACTGCTGTTGCAGACTTGTTTATGAGGGGTGAACTCTGTCTCTTGGTCTTGCTTGGCTTCATGCCCATTGACAGCAACTCCACACAGTTCAAATGCTGCATATTGACCTGCATGACTGAGCAGAAAGCTGTGGCAGGTGAGCAACAGCCACCAATGAAGAGAAGAAGGAGCTTGAGGTGGAATGCGGGACAGCTACACTGGGAAGTTTACATGTGCTTAGATTCAGAGGAGATGTTGTTCACTTCAGTTTAGCTAGATAAAGGTTTACCGGTGAAGGATTTCCACAGTACTTACTTTGTGAAAACAAAGTAAAGAAAGTACCAGAGTCCCATAAGCAGCCTTCGTTAGGTACCTAGAATGTAGGTGCAAATTAATTGCGTAGGTGAGGTGGACTGGACTTCACCTTCACCTTGTGTGACAGAAAGCAGGTTGCCCCTGGGCAGTAAGGGCTTATGGAATGTGTAGAGAAGTAGTTAGCAGTAGCTGTGTGTGTTTGTGTGATGAACGAGAGGTGATTAAGAGAAATCAATTTTAAGGAGGAAATATCTCATTTCCTTTTAATCAAAAATGGTGTCTCCTTTGACATTTCATTCTTTATTTTCTTTCCCACATAAAAATAGTTGAGCTATCTGGGGAAGAACTTAGCTGTTTTAAAAATGCTGATTATCTGCCTACAATTCTTTTTATAAACCATCCCCCCTAAATGGACAGGAAAAAAAAAAAAGAGGCATAAAAAGATGGGCAGTGAATTAGCAAATGCATTTAAGGTAGTTGATCAGCTTCTCTTTCCAGTAGACCCACTTTAGTCACATGCTCATATATTATTAACATGACTGCATCAAGGCTGATACTGTATGTCTTTCCTGGCATACCCTTTTATGTGGCATTGGGTGCCTTTTGGACTGGATGCTGGTCCCATAATTTGGAAAGGAAAGTCGGAAGTTTACATAATGTAGTCTTGTTATCCGTTAGTATAATATTCTGTATTTGTTTTATAAATATCTGTTTAATATCATCGTGAGTGATCTGGAAGATGTGATACCTTCCAACGAGGTATTCTATGATTTCACGATCTTTACATTAAAAAGAAAAGCTTCTAACCTCCAAAGAAGGTCCCTTTTACGAAGCCTTCCTCAAGGAGTCATCTAGCTCTAACACTTGAGGTGTTATGCTTTTCTTTCATTAGTCACATCTATAAGGATCTCATTTACAATCTTGCATTATATTCCTCCAAGTTACTTAGAGACACACACGTATTGTGTCATTTAGTAACCTGCTGGCACAAAGGTTTCTATATGTGCAAGGTGGTTTAACTGGAAAAAGAATTATTCTACTGAGATGTTAAGTATATCCATTAGTTTGACTGCGTGTGCTCACTGAGCAGCTGTCTCTAAGACAGAAGTCACAGTCATTTACTGCTACTTTTCCCTAAAAGTCTCTGAATGATTTTTGTTAATAGCTTGAGCAAGTGACCAAATCTCATGAGACTCCTGTATGAATCTTTTGCAATTTTTCTTTCTCATCCCTCTTGACTCTTGATTATTCACATCTTTTTTGCTGTAAAGCAGGAGGCTGCCTTTTTCTCATAGTTATTTTTATGGTCCTTTTCCTAAGATATGTGGTCTTAAAAAAAAAAAAAATCTGTTGTGGGGAAAACCAGATCCACCCCTCTCCCTGAAAACACTGCTGAATTAAGCTAAATACAAACATAGCATGCTACTTTCTGGCACACAATTAGCTAGCCCTCCTGAGCTTGACTGTAGCTGAGCTTGATACTGCAAAATATGGTAATAAATGAGTTTTAAAATTCTTTGCACCTCTATATGCTGCTTTTAACATTTGTAGAGCAATATTGAATGCCATCTGTACCCTAGTATGTGTGGCATTGTTGAATCGTATGTCTCTTTATATATTCGTGTTATTGTGGTGCCCTTCATGATCATAAAACAAATGCAAACCTGAAATAAAATGTTATGATGAATCTATACTTAATGGCAGATAACTTCGGAGGAATTTGATTAAAACATGGCAATAATGCAGTAACAGTGCTGAAGATTCAGAAGATGGATTTAGTTAATTGCTTCTAGAGGACACAAAATTAAACACTACCTTTCAAAAATGAGTGATAAATCTTCAGATACATGGAAATAATGGGTGCAAAGAATTGACTAGATATAATGTTTGATGAAGGCAATCAAAGGATGAAAGTGTCAGGGTTACTTTTCAATCTGTCATTGAATTGTGGTCATCTATCACTGCAACTAGATTTTGTCCTAGCTCTTACTGTGGCAACTAGTATATTTCCATTTTCTTCTCCTTGTTGTCCCTTGCCAAGTCTTCATGTCTATTATTCTCTGGTCATCTTTTGTTGTCAGAAGTGTGATATTTTTTCATCAGTTCGTGCAGCATAACCAACCCCCTGCCAGTTAGGCTGTTTCATATTGTTCAAGATGCCCTTGCATACAGCCAGCACCCCAGCCTCAGTGCTCAATGCTCAGCTTCAAGTCCTTTGCCATGTTGTCTTTTCTATTGGTGTGGCAGAGCTGTCAATAATTTATTTTTTTTGTTTTATGGCATGCTAATTTCTTTGAAAAACAGAAAGTGCTTATTTTTAATGATATCGTTACACAATGTCTTACTTGTTTATTTATTTTGACTTGAATAGCAGATATTTGTGCTGTATAAAGAAATATGAGGGGTTATATTTTTTAAAAGCTTGTGGTACCAGACCTTTGCAAAAAAATCCTCTAGTTTACTCCTACCTGTGCTTTTGCTGCATTGAGCCATACCATAACTGTGACTGTTTCTAATGATGTTAGAGAATGCAAGGAAGGAAGGCGGGAGGGAATCGTTCAATTTTTAGATTACTCTGTGATCACAATGGAGTGAAAGTTCTATTTTATTTGGTTATCATCGCTCAGCAGGGACAGGCTATGTTGATTGTTTTTCACAAAACCCATTGGTAAACAGGCAGGCACTCAGAAGGAGCTGGAATCTCCATGCCATCAGAATCATGTATTTGATAGTCCTCCAAGACAGTTATTTTATTGATTGACTGAAAAAACTCCAGAGGAGACTAGTTCAGCATATTATGTCATATCAGACTTCTGAGGAACACATTGTCTTTTCCTTTGCAGGGAAAATACAGTGCCAAATTTGGCTGTTACATGCAGTGGTGCAGTTCCAGTGGTCAAAGAGAAGAGGTTTTGGCCCATCTTCTGTTGTCTGTCATGCAGAATGGCAGAAGGAAATCCATCCAGCGCTAATGCTGATATCCTGACCATCAGTTATCCCATTGTGTCATCATAGGATGGCACTAAAGCTACAGACTTGCAGATCTTCACACCAGGAGTGGAATTTCTAAGTAGTTAGATATCATCACCTGAATTTTTAGGTGCTTTGAAGGGTAAGAAATGGCCACGTTTTCTATTCTGTGTATATTCCCTGGAAAACCAGGACTCCAGCATTGTGAGTGTGTGTTAAAAACAGCAGCAGAATTGAATGTAATTACAAAACTGAATTCCAAAAATACTTCAAATCTTCATTTCTTTGAAAAACTTTTTTCAGACATTACCTGTGTTGGTCATCCGTTGATATGCACAAATTTTATGTCTCATTCTGCCCATTCCTTTTTTTTTTTTCAAAGCAGCAAAATATGTAACAGAACTTGGGCTGGTGTTCAGTTCAACATCTTCATACAGATGTGAACAGTATCTCTCCTCAGGTTTGCAAGAATATTGGCTGGAGCTCTCAAATGCTGTGTTTCTAAAACCTGCCCTTTTGCATTAATTACTCACCAGCTTATCTTTGTCGTTGTTAATAGAGGGTTTTCTTTAGTGGCCAACGACAATAATGCCAGTTGGTATTCCTGCTGATACATTGTCTAGTGTTGTTCTCTAAGTTTTATGTGTGAAAAGAGGCTTTTAAAATCTAGAGGTCTAGGAAATAGCAAGATCCTTTTCTGGTGTCTAGATGTTGGATGTTATCTCAGTACTAGAGACTAAATAAGAAACTGAGGATTGATTCTCTTCGGGCATGCTGTTGAAAATACCTCCCTGGAGCTAATACTCTCTTTCTATCTGGGAGAGAGAGAGAGAGGAGCTTGTCAGACCGAGCAGAGTACAGAATTTGTGTGCAATGGGCTCTGACACTTAGATGAGTTGTCTGTATCTTATTTCTGTAGTCCTAACTGTGCTGCAGTTCATGCTGAGAGCTGGCTCAGCCTGGCTCATTTGGGATCAGAGGAAGAAGGTGTTTTGAGACAAGTTTTCCCATTTTTCCCTTCAGCTCTTCTGTTCTGATGGAGATCAAAATGTTTTCTTAATTCTTTTCAAGCTAAACTCCCAGTGAAAAATACAGAAATGTTTGTGTGCGTCTGTGTTTCTTCTGCTGTCCCACCATGACTCTTGACTTCCAGAAAAAGGTAGTGGGGGGAGGTCATGTACAGACACTGCTGCCATTAGGTTACTTCAGATTTTGGAAAACATTCCTGAGTACTCTAATCCCAATCAACCCCACCAGTAAATTCTTGGAGCGTTCACATGTGGTTTTGGCCCCTGCCAGCTGTTACTTTCCAGGCTTTCCAGGCACTGCTCAGGAGTCTGCAAGTGCACCCACCACCTTTGGAGGGTGAGATAGTCTAATAGTGAGGACTTGAGATGCTCATGCCAGAGTATATGTTTAATATTCTAGTCGTGTTTAATCCACTAGTAGAGAGATAGCTACAGAGTGTCTTAAAGAAATTTATCTACTGATCTGCAGGCCTAATAAATTCAACTTTTTTTTTTTTTTTTTGTACCAGAAGTAGTGTCTGTACTGCATTTAACCTTATTAAGCATCCTCACTAAGCCATACATGTTGAACTTTTAAATAGAGGTGAATTCTCAGCAGGAATTCAGAGCTGGTAAGAATTCCTCACAGATTTCTGTGACAAAAGGCTCCAGTGATGTTTGCAGTTTAGCTTTTCCCAAAGAATTTTTTTCTGGACAAAGTGCATGGCTCCAGACTCAACAAGCCTCAGACCTATAGGTGATGCTGCGGTGGCAGGTTGTATCTGTTGGGTGCCATGGCCAGTTGTGTGATGCCATCACCCTATACTTTTCATCCTTGGCATCATTAGAGCCTTTTAGCTCTAATGCAAATTTAACTTCCACTTTCCTTTATAGCACTCCAAAGAAATAGTTCATATTCAGTATGTATAAGAGATGAGAGAAAAATGTCAATAAAGTTAACATGGATAAAAATTTGTTTGATGTGTACTGATCAAATTAGGTGAGTTGTTTTTTTTTTTTAATGCCATGTAGAATTACTGTGGAGGCTTTACATTAACAAAAGTGGGAAATTATCTATTTTGGAATCAAATCAGTGGAAAAGGAAGCCAGCTGAGATTGCCATTCCTAGCAGCAATCTGTAAGATTTCCATTAAAAAATGCCTTCTTGGCACTGAGCTACCTGTGTGCTCTGCAGGAGGACCTCACAGGGTCCAGAGAGTCTGTTTCTGCCCAAATGTGTCTTGGCTCTAGTGAAGAGTCTGACAAGTGAGGTTTACAAATCCAAGGTACAACACAGTCTGTAAGGGGATGGATTACCAGAATGTCATGTTAACTATGTGTTTGAAATAACTGGAAATCACTTTTCATTGATAGGTTTCAAAGTTCCATGTAAAGGAGGTTAAAAGTCTTGTGCTGGGAGACAACAGACAAGAGAGGAAGCGTGTCTTAGGTCCTTCAGCTGACCCGTGACAGAGCCTGTCTTCCAGAGCTCTGGTCCAATTTTTGGTGACAAAGGCTGGTACTGTTCAGCCCAGTAGGTGCAGATCTGTGGAATGCAGCTGGGTGACCAATGTCCATATTAAATGCTGAGAGTTTGCTTTGTAGAAGTAGTTTTGGTATGGTCCAGTGCACATAATTCATAGTTGGAGCTCTGCTTATGGAGTGTGCTTATGGAGAGCACCTCTGGCTTGGGCCCATCCAAGTTGTACGGAAAAGCTGTAGATCCCCCATCCCTGAAAGCATTGAAGGTCATGTTGGATAGGGCTTTGAGCAACCTGGGATGGTGGAAGGTGTCCCTGCCCATGGCAGTGGGGTTGGAACTAGGTGGTCTTTAAGGTCCCTTCCCACCCAGAACATTGTATTATTCCATGATTCTGTGACATGCTCCAGAACAGGTTTGCAGCGTGCGCCAAGGTGTAGAAAGGGAGACCAGTTGGCAGATGCACTTCAAAAGCATATTCCCAATTAGAACCGCAGTGCTAATATAGATAACTCAAAGCCATACCAGCTCCCGTTTTTAGAATGAATTGTCATTTCATTTTGGGACACTGAAGCACATCTCCATCTGATGTGTTATTTATTCATGACTTAATTAGCAAGTAGTTGTGAAGTGATACCTTCCTCTTTATTCTCATTTTTTGACTGTTTGAGTGGCAGTGGTAAACAGGTGTAAGAATTGCTGTGTCAGTTCATACAAATGTGTCTTAGCCCAGTATCATGTCTCTCACTGGCGCTAGTGTCAGATGCTTAATGAATAGCACAAAAAAAGTGGTAGCTCCCTGGAAAAATCTCCCAGCCTCCATGATTTTCGCTTCAGGAATATCTGTGGTTGCAGTTGGTTTCTTAATGCTTAATCTAAAGGATATTAAAATAAATTGTTCTGCTTATTTAGCCTATGTGCACCTACATAAAGGACATATCTATATATAAGTTTTGGCCACATTTTTTTTTTGCACGTCATACTTTTCTGCAACATATTGTTGTAGTGCACGTCATCATTGTTTTTAGCTGCGCTCATTAAATCCCCAGAGCTGCCCAGTGTTAATTACTGACCATGATTGCCATGAAATCTGCCTCTGTGCACACGTGCAGACTTTGGAAGTTGCTTACTTTCACCAGCTGTTTCCTCTGAATGTCAGAAAACTTCCAGGTGCAAGCTGTATAAAGCAGAGTGTGTATGTCTGTGGCTGTAAAGGGGAAAAGCTGTAAACTATCCTTTAAATTTCTGGACTTTCTCATCCAGAATTTTCAAATCAGCAGCTCTTTTGCTTTAAATTGCACTAGTCTTCAAAAATCTTTCCGAAGTAATGTTTGAATTATGCTACTGGGAATTCAAGAACAGAAAATCCAAATGTCTTTGAATATTCAGTCGTGGATTAATAGAGACTACTTTTCCTCAAGCTCCTTTTGCTTACAATACTGAGTTCCACGGTATAAGGTAGTGTGTAATTCCTGAGAAGAGAATTTTTGATGACTTCAATGAACTTTAAAAAAAGAAACTGTAATACATTTTGAAAGAAGTTAAAATCTGTATTTTTTAATGCAGAAGAGGAATTGAGAGCAGATGAGGTATTCTTTCCAGAACTCGTGACTCCTCCCTTTCTAAAAAGATAAAGCTTCATAACTAAGTTGTGAAATCTGAGACAGAAAATCTAGTAGAGCTCGTGTTTAAGTATTGCATCTCTGGGAATGGACAATGTAGTTTGTATTTGCCTCGTAAAAAGGTGGAAAACAGGATTATTTTCCTGTAGTGAGGTCATGCTTGGGGTATGGCATCTGAAGACAAACACCCTTAATCAGGAGTTGGTGATGAGTCCCCCAGTGTCTGAGATTAGACATAGTTTGTGGTTCCTACTACACACACAGACCTTTCACTGACACAGTCCTAATTTTCCAGTGTGTACTTCCTCAGGTTCTTCACCTTAGCATCTTCTTTGCTGTTATTTACCCTGCAACCAGTGTAGAGTTTTCCAGATAAATCAATTGCTGTAGCCTCAGGTGTGCTGAAGAGCAGGCGGTGAACAGAAAGTGGGCAAAGGGAGAAGCTAATCCTTGCTGCAGAGCGCTCAAAAATTCCCTCCAGTGGTTTATTTCAAGTGGTTTTTTTCAATTCAAAGACTTTTTTGGCCAAATGACCAGATGGTGCAAGTGAATTCACAAGTGCCTATACATTCTTCACCTCCCCTTAAAGACAACTATGAGTTTTTAGACTCCGGTGTGGATTCCTGCTGTGATCAGATAGGCAGACAGACTCAAGGTGCCTTTTGAGGAATTAAAAGTCTTAGTTTGGCAGGATAGGAAGAAACCCTGAGAAGCTTTCTGAAAGAAGTCTGGAGTGTAGAGGAGGAGCACACCAAGTAGTAGACTTATTATTATTATCATCATGCTAGTTTTTTCCTACGTACTGGTAAGTTAATATGAAACTGAATACTGAATAATATATTACTGAAACATTTACAGAGATATTACAATAAAACATTGATTTTCTTCAATTACTTTTTTCTTCTAAATTACATTTTCTCCAAATCAATATATTTTGGCAGACAAATTTTGATGCCACTTTTTATCATCGTGGAAACAACTATAATGCTATTGGAATCTACTCATTATGGTGCTTAGCACTCCTAGCAAAGTAAAAGAGCATGTGTGTAACAAAACCACCGTCTCTGTGCCTTCTGAATCTCTTTAACACAAGTGGGAAGATAAAGATTTAAAATGGCTGTAGGAGCAATGGCACAGCTAACTCCAGGAATGCGGAAGTGTATTAAAGCCTGACCTTTAAAGTTCTTTTGTCACTGTTATTTTAGACAGCACGGGTAACACCAGTATTTCAGTGTGGGATGAGCACTCCTGTGTTTTGTAACTATATTCCATGTCATGTTCTAGGAAGTCTCTGTTTGAAATCAGTTTATTGCATAGATATGATTGGCCATTTATTGATTTATTTGATTTTTAACTTTTCTTTTTCCCAAAAAAAGCATGCCTGAAAAAAGTTTAATCCTTCCCAGTGAGATCCAGTTGCATCAGATACTTTCAGAGAAGTAAGCATCACATACCTATTAAATATTTCTCTGAGGGTTTATAGTTGCAATCACTTCTGACTGACTAGTCTCAAAAGCTACATGTGAATGCAGCCTATCAGGCAGATCTTTCTGAGCCATTGTAAAGGCACATCCACTCAAAAAAGGTCTGCTGCTCTTAGGGTACTGTTTGCTCTGTGAAGTTAGCTGAATGACTGCATGAAGAGTATGGCTATCACTGTGGACAGGGCAGATGTGAAGGGTTGTTAAGCTGTTTTGCCTGATGAAGCCTAGGATGAAAAGTGTAGCATTAGGGCTAGGCGTGCCAGCCAGCAGTGTGTGTACAGATACCACAGCATATCCTTAAACACTCTGTAAGCAGGCTGAACTGAAGCAGAGCCTGACTAAGTGTGGTGTTGTACATCAGGACTGTAAGAGTCGTTAACCGATGCATGCATCGATTAGATTTTTAATTCCTAGGTAAGACCACAGGTATCACAAAAAACACAGAAAGCCCTCAGCTCTCAACACAGACTTAGTGCTGGAGCCATACTGGGTTGATTGTGTGCTCCTTAAGGTCCTGCTGTTCTGCTTACAGTCCAAGCTCAGGAAAATAGGTCCAGGTGTGTGCAGCAATGTGGCATTTTAAAAGCCATGTCATTGAATTAGAGTGAGTGCTACTGGAGGAGCAAGACCACTTTACAAATTGCTTTAAAATAGAGACTGAATCTCCTTGAATCTTATGCTTGATGCATGATTTCCCATTTATTTTCACTATAGAATTATTTAATATGTTTTTACAGTTTAACCACCACAGAAATTACGTATTTTATATCCTCAGTAACATGTGTAGCTACACATATATTAGTGAATTATAGTGAAGAGGAAGGGAAATACTCCAGATGAAACTGATAAGGCTTTCTTGAAGTTGCGGTATTTTCAGCAGTGTCTTCCAGTGAGACTGCTAGTAGCAAGCAACAAGCTGCCTTCTTGCCAGAACCTTCTGAATTGCTGCAGAAGGTCTTTTTCCTGGTTTTGGCGCTGACACATGACATGCATCTCAGATGGTGGCCTGTGACCACTGTCATGCACCCAATACAGATGACAAACTTGTTTCTTCGCTGAGATCATCCCATGACTCAAGACGTGTGCCAGTATCTGCAATATCTCGCTTCTGAAATCAGTGCAGAAAACTGTGATGTTTTGTATCAATTGGGAATTCTTTTTAAAGGTGTTTTATATCATCTCTTTACGAAAATAATATGGTATTCAACTATGCTACTTTTCACTAGTTTAGTTTAGATTCAGTGTGCTAGAATAAAGTTATGGATGTGATTGATCACCCTCTATAAAATGCCCAAGTTTTGCTCAGGTTATTTTTTGGGGAAAAATGTTGCATTTTCTTCCTTTGCATGCAAAGTAATTTAGTGTGAGGGTGGCATCACTTAACCTTTATTAGTAATATCTATGCATAAAACAATCTGTTTAAATTAATTGGAATGACAATTGCAAAAAGCATCTTAGGACCGATATTCCAGAAACATGCTGATTTTGGAAACATTTCACAGAGGAATACTATAAAATAGGCAGGCAAAAATCCCAGCTTCAAAAATATCTCTATACTGGGTCCTAAGAACACATTAACATAAAAAATTATTTCTTGTAATTTTGGGTATATTTTATTGATGCATTAGACTCCTAGTACTGTGTGCATGTAAGGATACTAATAAATGTAAAAAATATTCATTTAATAATACATAGACAAACATATAATTAGTTATAACTTGTTGATTGCTTTAGAACGTTACTCACCTGATTATTCATTTTATTTTCCTTTAAGATGCCTCATAATATTAGAAATGAACACAGGCAAACTTTGGACATTTTACATAAGTGTGTCCTTGCCTGTTGTCATTTAATTTTTCAAAATGACATTTTGCTTTTTGTACAGATCATGTTTCTGCTCGAACAGTTCATACGCAATTTTGTAGTGTCTGAACTCCTTCTCCCCATAAGGTAGGCATTAGCCTCCAAGGTACGGTCCTGTGTTGCACTCAGTCTTCTGCAAATCCAGTTAATGTTTTAGGAAGGTAAAATCATGGATAATTCTATATTCTCAAAGAGGAGGAAGTAGGATGAACCACCACTAAATGTTGTGTCGTTTCACTAAACACTGTTTTTTGTTCCTATGCATTAAAAAAATTGTGCTTTAAAGAGTATCCTTCTTTCAGACCCATTGTGCTAGCAAAAATAACCCCTGTTTCCGTTACCACCTTGAGCATTTCTTTCCTCCTGGATAAAATTAGAATATTAAAAAAATTGTTTATTTTGAAATTTATCTTCTTTTGCTAGAGTTGTTGAGTATTTTTTAATAATAAATTGGATGACTGCAAGCAAAATGTCGAGAAACAGTACAAAAAAAAAGGCTTCTCTTCTTTCTGCAATTTCATTATTACATTTAAAGTTTTCGAAATCAAATGTTGACCTACACTTATTAACATGTTATTGTTCAAACACTAAAGTACACTTTTTCATTGGTTTTACTGCAGGGACTGATAAAAGCAGAAACAATTCTAACATTCTCCCTTCTGGCAGTTATTTTAAATGGTTTTTATACTTGGAGAGTTCATCATAAATTTGTAATGCTGGTGCCAATGAAGTTAGTTACAAGTTCTTGTACCGCAGTGACACATAGTGTGTTTCGTAATGCAGCAGAGTGGCCACTGGAGGAAAAACCTTCTGAATAAGCTGTAAGTGACTTCCAAACTCCCAGAGCAACCCAGACAGTCTCTGGAGGCTCTGGGTAGGTTTTCTGCTATTTTAATTAAGACCAGTTTCTTTAATGTAGAGAACCTGCCTTGATTATAGTCATAAATTTCTAATCCTTTTTTTGTCATCTCTTAGAAGCGTGGATGATTTCTGACAAGAATTATTCATTTTGGCTTAAATGTTTTTATCGTGTTCTTGAGTGGAAATATGAGCAAATGCAGCTTCACCTTTTGGGAATAGAAGTGGTTTTAAAAGATAAAGATGTCTTGCCATTTTTATAATTTTCTATATCACAAAGAAACAGAGAAATGAAGAGTCGGGGATAAAAAATAAATTATTCTTCCTACAGTCCTAAATTTACTGCTCCACCAGAAATCAGATAGAACTTGAAATACTTATTGTCCCCTCAGAGCCACTAGATTTAGTCAAACTGAGGATATTTAACTCCCACGCATTTGCGAAATCTCTGAAGGAGCCGCTCGCTCCAGTGGTGTGAGTGACACACGTGAGCTGAGGCAGCGAGGGGCTGCTCCTTTCTGGGAGCCTTCCCCGAGGAATCTCCATGGCAGGACCAGTGCCGCTCGCCCCAGGCGATGGAATGTTGCAGCAGCTGTGGTCTTTTAATTCTTTTTCCCTCTTGCTGACAGCACAAACCGTACCTGCTTCAAAGGGAGATTGCCAGCTGCAAAGGGAAGGAAAAAAATAAACATGGTGTGTGCTCTGGGTCAGCTCTGTCAGTGTTCTCTGCTCTGCTGAAACATGCTGAGCCTCTGAAGGAGTGCAGCCCCAAGGCCCACAGTTTGTAATCTGGCTGCAGGAGTTTCCTTTCGGTTCATCTATTCCAAACCACCTTGGAAGTGACAGCATTCTGGGCATTCCAGTCAGGCTTTCTCCGCAGTCCTTTCAACTTGGTTTATAGTGGCATTGTGGCAGAGTAATGCAGAAAGGATGGAGAACAAGGGGGAAGCCTTGCCAGGGTTGTTCAAACTGGCAGTGATGTTTTAAGGCCCGGCTTCAGCATCACTGTGAGGCACGCTCTGGTCAGAGTGTGAGTTACAGGCATGTAACTCACTGACGTGAAAGGTTCTGCTAAATAAAAGTGAATAAAGGTGCTTTCCTGACTTGGTGTTGTAACTGGGGAAAAAATGCTTTTTAAATGATTTTTTGTGAAAAAATTTAGAAAATACATTTTCAAGATTTATGGTCCATTTAAAAACACAATTTGATAAATGACTTGATGCTTCAAGAGTAAAATACTTTATGAGTAAAGCCTTATTTTTCCTTTACATTGTTCTCATGCTCGGCTAGTTCAAGTGCAACATTATGTACAGTATTAACTGGCACTTTGTTTTATGCCACTTAATCTTTTTTACATTTTAGATTTTAAAACCAGAATACACATTCTGTAGGAAGATCGGTAAAGAAAGTCCAAATAATTGTTAACAATTAGTTAGAAATTGTTTACATCTCAATGAAGGAATGGCAAATTGGCTTAAGATTTAAGTGGCATCAGATCAAACACAAGAATAGTTTCTCTAACCGCCTGATACGCTCTAAATTAACACCCTAATCCTGAGGTAATCTCTGCTTATAGTGCACAGATATTGAAAAGATTAAGAGCAATCCAGAGCCATCAGAGGAAACATAACATACACGTACCCATGAATAATCTGTATGGTGGTTGTTCAGAGCAACTGTGAGGAAGAGGTGGTCAGTGGGATTTGTTGAGCTTTGGAGGAGATTTACAGTTAACTAGTGGAAACCTCCATTTATAAACTGCATACCTACACGCTTAGGAAGAAGCAATTTCAAATCTTAAGTGGCAAGATGACTCACTCATAAAATTTGAATAATATAGTATTGGGTGTACATACCTCAATTGTAGAATGTATTTCTTCAATGCCATTGTGATCCTTAGCAAAGACAAAGGATTGAGAATGCAGAAGTATTAGGCCTCTAATATTTGCCTTTGAAGAACTCATTGAGCACTTTTTGTCTTCAGTACATTTTTGAATTGAGGTCTGAGTCATATTCATGGCATGATCTTAACCTCTAAGAAAGAGCGTGGAACTGGAGCAATGTGAAATCCATATTCCCTGTTAAGTGAGAGAGCCAGTACTGGAGCAGAGAGATGGGCTGGGGTCATCTGGCAGAAGAAAGGCACAGTGCTGAGCAGGAAGGTCACAGTGCTCTGTTTTATGGCCAGATGTCAGATGTGAACTGTAATTATGTTTGTAGCATCTTGAACCTGATTATGAAGTGAAATTCTATTAGTGCTTCTCAGGTATAAAACCAATTTGTAAGGCATTTTGTTATTGTCTGAGTTTTGATCACTGAGAATTCACTTTTTAAAGTTCTTTTTTATGCAACTGTAAGGGCTAGAAACCTCTAAAAACCATGGAGTTATATGTCTCCAAAACCAGAGTTGGTTTCCTGTACCTTTATTATTTATGCTGAGCTCCTTGGCAAAGGGATGTACCTCTGAACAGAACATCTCTAGTACAGAAGACTATATGCCCATAAACATATAGATGGGGTAAGAAATCAAAGGGAGGAAGTCAGAATTTAGAAGCAAAATTGAAGGGGAGATCTTGGAACACTTTGTCTTGCATCAAGAAAGAAAGAAAGAAAAAAAAGCACTGGAATTTGGTAGGATTTGTTTTTCCTTGAAGTTTTAGTGAAGCAGACAAAATTTTTGATAGTTCTCTCATGAGGTTGGTCCTTATAAAAGTCTTTATGCAGGGCCCTACGCAGTCCTTATTGATGTGACTTTGGAGTACTGTGAATAAATCATAAGTGATTGTAAGAAGCATGTTCCATTACAGACTAATGTAAAATAAATAGTAGCTAAATTTCTTCAGTCTTCCATTAGGTTCTGTATGTAATGGAAAGTTCTTTTTTCACTTCTGATAGGGGGTGGAAAGATTTGAATATAGAAGTGGATAGTCCTTAATTTTGTAGCTGTTTTACTTGCCAGCTATATGCCCAGATGTATTTCTAGCTGTATATCTACAATAAGCATATCTGAGAATGTTGGAGAAGGAAAGAGTCCAAATTATCTGAAAGACATGATTCATTATTCCTCCTCCAAGTGAGATTTCTCTGGCTTGACAGCTCTGAACCTGAGCCATTTTATTTAAATTTTCAGACACTTCACATAGAACATCAAAAAGACAGATTTCATTGAAATCCCTTGACCCATATATTATTGAGAAAGCACAATAAATAATTCTTCCACTGTTTTAGTATTTTTGTAAGGAGTTGTAATATTTACATGTATCAAGAGCACAGACAGCCTAATGCATTATTATTACCTGAAATCTGTCTACAACATGGCATACTTTGGTTTTGTTATAATTGAGAATTTTTTTAGGGTATGTGAAATAGGCTCCCTTTTTTTTTCAGACATTGAAACCAGATTAAGCATTGATAACTGTCTATGTTATGCATAGTTAAGAGTCAGTGTTCAGCGTCAATGTTTGTCCACTGAGTGAACTGCTAGTCATTTAATTAACTAAATATGTATTCATTGAACAGATTTGAAATGATACAGTATGCAGTGAAAGTGGGTTGTAGTCCTACTATATTTGTTTATCACTAAAATCGCTCAGTTTATGTTATTTAGATGAGAGCTAAGGCATAATTAAATTGAATCAGGTTTTCAAGGCATGTATAGGAAAAATTTTACCCTCAAATGAAAATGTTAAGGGGAGGAAGAACTAATTTGGCCTGGGTTGTTTACAGCTTTAAGCTTGCATATAATTTTACCAGGACTATTTCAACCATTTATTTGATGTCCATCCCCATTTCTTTGAAAAATAAGGGAGGGAATGAAAAAAGCTGCTGGAAATTTGGAAAAGATTGTGCTTTGTGTTTGCAGAGATTTCAGTCTATATGGAAAGCTACTGCCAAATCACTTCACAGCCTGGTGTGAAGTGATTTGGTCTTAGTGTATTTAATTCAATTAATTGGTTGTATTTGGGACAAATTATTTCATTTGGAGGACATTGAAAAATCTATCTTAAACTTTGTGAGGTTTTACACATTAAGCTGCTCAAACTGCTGAAATTTCTCTCAGTGACTGGAATACAGGTCTGAGGCTGCTTTTGCATTTTAGGGAAGGGAATTTGAACATAGACCTCAACTACAGGTGCTCCACTTCTAAAGTCAAATGTGCTACTGCGTGCTTGGAAGGGCTGGGTCACAAATCCCACTTCAGATTTTCACATGCCAAGATGAAAAAACTTTAGCAAACATCAGCCTGAATTATTCGTGCTTACAACTGTGAAACACCGATGTTCCGTAACACCAGTAACTTGAGGAGAAACTGCTGGTAAACAAACACATGTAAGTCAACCTTTAATCTAGAAATATACTGGAAATATGAAGTAAATTGTTTACTTTGGTGATAGTGAATATTTTAGGTACAGGAAGAAAAATAATATCAATGTGTACAGAGTTCAAGAACTGTTAATACAGATAAAAATACTATTTTATTGCTATGAATTCCCTAATGATGATACCTGTCACGGATTATTACTTCAAAAACTCTTAGTTGGACTAAATGTGACAGATATTGCACCTGGATCTTAAGTACAAAACTCCTTCTTCTGCCCTCCATTATCCTACTGAGATGTATAGTAGGCTCTTACTGAATGGCTGCATGGAAATCATGCTTTGACTTACTCTGTTTATGCCAGGCTGGAATTTTGATTAGTTAAGATAAAAATATCTTCTTTGCCTACTTCGCCTTTGTAATAGATTATGTAAAGTAAAAATTGAGTGTTTTCAGTTGTACAGATGATTCGGTAATGTTTGTATTCCTTTCAGTAATGTTGGGATATGGTGCCACCATTTCTGTCCTTATAAAATGTAATTAGGTATTGTATGTTTGCCTTCAAAAATGTTCAGCCTGAGCTGCTTTTTCTCAAGTAGTGTGGCAATAGACGATGAAGTGGAGCATACTTAGGTCTCCTGATGCATCACATCCCACAATATTTTCTTCATGAAATGTTTAGTAATGTTTTAATGTTTATTTAATAGGTCTTATTTACTTTGCTGCAAACTGCAGCTGAGAGGCATCAAATCACCTATCTATGCTCTTAAAAATACATTTAAGTGCCTAGCTCTGTTCAGTGTAGGAAGATGTTAGCTGAAGTGATACACTTGCTGAAATGGAGTAAATACCGTGACAAAACTCAGAAGTTCTTTGCTGCCCATACTATGTGCAAACCACTATCCTCCAGTACTAGAAATCTCAATTATAAACTTTATTTATAAAAAAGTCCAGTAATTTCCTCCATAGTTGAAATATGGCTATCTAGCTCCATAGAATGTCCTTTCTTGTTTTGTGCTTGTAATAGCTTTTGCGTTAGAGGATGCCCCAAATGAAGAATGCAGTAGTAGTATAGATATGGAAGATAAGTTTCAAGAGAAATCACCTCTATTTCTGCTGCAATGAACAAAATCTGGGTTTAAAAAATGATCTGAGGGTCCCTTGCCCATTTTCTTCATTTTTATCTTCATCTTCTTTGCCACCTCTGCCTTCTTGTATCATCCACATTCTTTCACTGGAATATTTCTCTGACATTACTGGAGTGCAGTTTTTCTGCTGTTTTTTTCTTGTCGTTTCTTCAGTTCCCTCCCTGTTGGTAAAATGCCAGTGTTTTTTTACTAGAAGTTTTCAGGTTTCACTGCTCTGAACCAAGACCATGATAGGACAGTGTTAACGTCCCTTTTCTGGAAATGCCCCACATCCAGAAACAAAAAGCAGGTAGCTTATGCTACATTTGCAGTCATCCACCTCAATACAGGGAGCTCCATCGAGACATCCAAACCAAAACTGGCTGGAGCAGGCTGTATCCCTCACCAAAGCTGTGTCTTGGTGGGACTGGTTCTTTCAAGGGCGTATCAAAGCACACCGTGGCTGTGACTGTTGGAGCAATGGTGTCATGGTCCTCGTTCAGGTGATGTGGTTGGAGGACCTAACCAGTTCTGCTGTGCCGTGGTGCCATCCTACTGCTGTGCAATGGGCATGAGAGCACGAGTGGGACGTTCTACCTCTCTGTTTCTATTTGTGCACTGCATTTGCTGGATTTACTCAATCCTCCTGTCATGGTGTCACCTACCATGCAGAAAAACCGATCACGTCTAAACAGTTTCGGTCTTGCAGTCCATCAGATTACTTTGGGCAGCAGACCTACTCCAACATTGCTGATAATTTCAATATATAGGAATGCAGTGCTTTGCGTATAGACACTGAAATACCTAATCAAGCAGATATTGATTTGCCAGATTTTATCTGTCAGCTTTCACTGTTTGACTGCGTGGATGTTAAAGACACAGCCCTGGCGCACAATCAGGAAATGAACTTGGGATCATTTTAGTCCTGAAGTTGATCAGGAGGTGCCTACCCAAAATATGTCGAAAGAGTTTGCATTGTGTCCAAGAACTTTGATTCTGAAATGACAGTGGAGTTCTGTCCATTGGCACTCTCGAAGGCTGGTCATTCCATCCCATGGTAAAAAAATCAGAAGTGAGGTTGCTGAGGTTTTGGAAAAGACACTGTTTACTGTGCTGCATTGTTCACCTGAGCAGGCATTGCTTGTATTTAAACTGCTGTGGGCGACTTCTGCAAGCACTGAAGCAATTTAAGTTTTGCCCAAAGAAATGCTCTGGGCATAAGAACATTAAGCTTGCAAACTGGAAGTCTCAACTTTTACGTAATGATTAGTAATGTAGTAGGACAATCAATGTCCACTAGTCTTCATCTTATCAACCTTAATTTACGTTTGCCTCTGCCCTTCCAAGGCTACTGTTTAGTAACTTACTCCTGGTTCTCATACTGAATGGAATTCTGACTCCATCAAATCCCGCCATTGCAAGGGATGCATTCAGTAATTTTTATGGTACTTCCTGTTCCCTTAGAAATCTGTAGTGGATTTATTTAAATGCAGCCAGTATTTCCAGAGTAAAGGACTCTACCATGCCCTGTGTGCAACATGATTAAAGTTACGAAGATGTGGTATGTAAGGAGTTAAATAATAATTTTAGCATTCAGGGCTAGGCTAGACCAGTGTGCAGGCTGAAATTATCTGAGTATTTGCAAACCTTGCTTGATTGAAAGGTGTTCCCTTTACCCATGAGACTCAGAACTCCTAAATGCTGAAAATATCTTCATAGCAAAATGTCAGCAGGCTAAATCAGTCTGGACAGACAATCCAGTAATTGCAGATATAGCCTTGAAATATTCTTACAATAACCAGTCTAGGCTTTCTTTAGAGATTATCTGTGTATTGTTTATCCTCAGACATTAGGTTGTGCCACACAGGGAAACCTCAGGTTTTTTAAGGCACTTCTCTTACACAAATCATCATTTTCCTTTCAAGAAACACTTCTAAGCTTGTTTGGCTTATCAGGCTGATCTTTTCAGCTTGGAAAACAAATCTTTAGTAGCAAATGCTTTCCATGAGTTGTTCTTGGCCAGTCCACAGATGGAGAGCACTGGGTGAACTGTAAGCAATGATGTTTGTAATGATTACTTGCTGTTAAGAGGGCCCATGTGGCAGTAAATGAGTCAAGCTGATGAGATGCACAGACAACTGCACAGGTCTGTGTCATAAACAGTTTTTGCAGAACTTTTCATAGTGCATGAGCTGCTGCATCCTTTATCTTGCGCACCTTTCCTGCTCAAAAACATGCTTTTAGCTAGGGAACTTCTCTGGTTACCCAGCAAATAAATAAAATCTGTAAATCATACTCTTCTGTGATTCAGGCATCCCATCCATTCCAGCTGGAGTGGTGAGGTTAATGCCAGCTCAGCAGTTGTACAAATGAAGATGGATTTTCAATTTAGAAACACAAGTTTTGACAAGATTGCCTTTCTTTGAGGGTGCTGGAATTTGTGTCAGGTATTTTGCTGATTAGCATTTGTGATTTTGAGGGATTGCTCTAACCCATCTTTTTGTTGTTTGTGTTACCTCAGCATTATCACTTTGTAGTTTTGGTATTTACTGTGGCTCAAGTTCTAGAGGGCTTTGTGATGTATGTGTCAGGCAGCAAAACTGTTGTCTCAGAGATTTTGCTTCTCTCAAGCTTTATTATGCTGTGGAAATCCCAGTTCTCTTACGTCATCTGGTGCATGTTTAAAGCAATCAGGAGTGTGATTAGACATACTCTTGTCATCACCTTCACTCTGCTCTGGATGGAGTATCTATTACAACTTTTCTGTCTTTTCTTATTTCCTTTTCCCTGACTCTGCTTATCACTGTTAAAATGGTCTAATGTGTGTTCTGATATCAGCTATCTACGGTAGCTCTCTTTGCACCTGCACTTGTTAGAGATCGAGGAATCAGACTAGTAGTGAGTAAATTATAATATAGGGCTTCCTCCTGGGCTCCTCTCTCTGTTACTTAACAGAACATTTTGCCAAATCCCCCCTCTCCCCCACAAAAAAACAACCAATAAAACAAAAAAACCCACCCAAAACCCCAAAACAAACAACCCCCCCCAAAAAACCAAAACAAAAAACCGCCCAAAAACCAATCAAACAAAAAAACCCAAAACACAACAACAACAACAACAACAAATCCAAACAAAAAAATAAACAAAAACGCCCTAAAATCCAAACCAAACTAAAAAACCCAAAACCCTGAAGAAAAAGACTGAAGAGAATTGCTAACTAACACCTAAATAATTGCAAATAGGTTGGGGACGTATTTTTCAAAAAACAAATTTTCTGGGACTTCCTTATATTTTGTTTGATTTTTTTTTCAAGTCAAATCTGTGTTTTAGTACAACCATCAGATTTCACTTTGAGAAAAGAGAGAGTAGGATCTGATTCTGATAGTCCTACTCTTACTGATCAGTTCTTTTACATTTGGGATTCAAGTGGCTTGTGATAGGCTTACTGCAGCAGAATGAAGACTACAGTCCAGCCTTCCCTGCAGTTTTCTTACATAATATTAGCAAGTTTGTGCAAAATAATATAATACTTATGTGACACAATTTGCACTGAAAGATTCCCTGCACCCATTCCCACTCACACACGTTCCTTTGCTAGCTTTTCCTGTTCAGAGTATAAAGGGTGCCCCGACCGTCATTCTCTATGAAGAGTTTATCCAATTTCCCTCAGGCAACTTTGTTTTATATATAAAACAAGGTGATTTTTTTCCCAGATACTTTGATTCGTGCTGAAGAAGACTTCCTTTTCTTTCAGGTATTTACCTAAAACTACAGTTTGATAATTATCACTGAAGTGATTCTTTCTTTGTATTCAGCTCCTAATGATCCAGAAAGTACCAATCACTGAAACAGTTATTAAAATTCTTAGTAAGTAGATGTAATTTAAGAGATCCAGACTGTCCAGAGGGCAGTAGACATACATCTTTATTAAAAATGCAAGACATGTAAACTCATTTTTGCCAGCAGTTAATCAATAGCATGAAAAGTAGAAAACTTCTGACACAGTAATAAGTTTAATTATTTTTCAGTTCACTCTGGTAGACAAAAGTTTTTCTAACTCTGGACTGAAAGCATCAGAGTTTCATATGATACCGTGAAATTTTTTGGGCCTGTCAGAACATGGGTGATCAGATATTTTGGTTTTGGGCTGTTCCCCGGTTTCAGAACTGAAATGTCCTAATTGTATATGATGCTGTTTAATGCTATAAATGTACAGTGTCTAATTTTCCTTTTCCTTTTAAATAACCTTTTGGTTGCTTAATAGAATAGTATATGTTATATGCTTTAAGAAACATTCTGCGATATTCATGCTTTTTTCTTCTACTTGTCGAAACATTCATAGAGTCTTAGAATCATTTATGTTGGAAAAGACCTCTAAGATCATTGAGTCCAACAGTTAACTGTATCCCCAAGTGCCACATCTGAATGTCTTTTAAGTACCTCCAGGGATAGTGACTCAACTACTTCCCTGGGCCACCCAGCCCAATGCTTGACAACTCTTTCAGTGAAGAATTTTTTCCTCCCCTGGAGCAACTTGAGGCCATTTCCTCTTGTTTTACCACCAAAACCAAGCATGTGTGTGTATTTGACTAATCATTTTCTTATTTTGGGTTGTTTTGTTGTTTTTTTTAAAGCATATATTGGCATTGTCTACATGTGTGAACAAGGGAATTAAGTGGATTGTAAGAGCATCCTTTTGGCCTTGGCTACAATACCTGAGTACCTTGTTGAATTGTGGGTTGCAAGGAAGCCAATAGGTTTCCAGTATCCTCACCCTTAAAAATGGGATACAAGGAGGCAACGTTGACCCTAGAAGATTTGAAAGCAAAAATGACTGCTGTCATGATTACTGTGATGTGTTTGTGCTCTGATTTTTCTCAGTATTGAGCAGAAATATGTAGTCCAGCTAGGCAATTACATGGAGACTAATTTGCTTCAAGACTGAAATAGAGAATCCAAAACAGAGCAAATAGCAACTGGCAAAGTTTTTACATCACAACAGATACAAGTCTTCAAAACCACGGAGGAAAACAAAGCACAAAGCCCCACAGGCTGCCTTTATGGAATCATAGAGTATCCTGAGATGGAAGGAACCCACAAGGGTGTAGTTTATGAAGAAAAAAAATATTAAAAAATCCTGTATTATGATCTCTCTATGACAGATAAAGATTGACTTGGAGCTTCAAGAAACATTTCAGGTAATTGAAATTTAGGCTGCATACAGATTTGTTGCCGCTTCAGCCTTTTTCAGAATAAAATCATGGTATCTTAAGTGAACATATGTAATACAAGAGATTTAGTTGATGAATTGCCCCAAAGTCTTCCTCGTGTATATTCACTGGAACTGTGCCACAGGTGAAATTGGTTCTTTTTTTTATGCCTCTACCACTGAATTATATTCAGAGTTATTATTTTGCATCAAAAGGCAAAAGCTAATAATAGCAATCAACTTGCTTAGTCCAACATCCTAAGTGTGTAAGTGGCATAATGATTTCAGCTATGGTGCTTTATCAGCAATATGCTTGGGTCTGTGCCAGCTAGAGAGTATCTAGTATAAAATAACACCACTGACATACTAACATTAAGAATTTTTATTATTCCTTAAAAGTACAATGTTTTCAAAACTATTAAACATAAGATTGTTCTCATTCAGTCTCTGACTCGCTTTATTAACAGTAACTGTAAGATTTGCTTGGAGAAATTAGCAGTAGATAGATTTGCTTTCTCACTGCTGCACTAATCAAAGATTCTACACATGGCTTGAATTATATGTGATGGAAAAGAGAAAAGTAGAGAATTTAATTAAATTAAATGACCAAGTTGTCTCCGTCCAAACACATTTGGTCCAAAATTGTGCCAGCAATTGCTGTAACAGTGTTCAGGCTGACCTCAACTGAAATACAGCTATAATACAGTGTTTGAATTAAAAAAAAAAAAAACAAACAAAACAGAAACCCCTTAAATAAAGACCTGGTGCATAATATGAGCAATAAAGAAAGAATTTACAGCTACTAACTGAAGTTTTGTTTGTGCTTGTCACAAGGACACACTTCTTGATGGAATGTCTTACTCTGAATTCTGCAAAAGACTTGCTGGAAAAGATCCCAAAAATGCGTCTTATTTTTTCCAGGTTCCCTGGTGACCAGCACATTATCCGTCTACTAGTTCCCCTACTACGCATGTAGCTTGTCTGAGAGCCCCCTTGCTCATAAAACTGATTTTCCCATATGTGCACAAAATGGTTATTCAGAGTTTTCTGGCTCTTCCTGTCTCAGGTGACAGTCAAACTCTTCTCTGTTCCAGAGCTACGTAGCCCTTTTGGAGCTCATCCTTCATCCCAGACCAATGCCTAAAAGTAAGGCTCGGGCAATACATTTCAAATGTGAAAATGTATGTGTTTTACATATTTCATTTGTATCTTATATATTCTTCTAAACAGTACTTTGTAAAATGGAAAAAAAATCCACCAAAAGCAACTCCCAACAACTTGGGCTTTATTCTTCTTTACTTATTCATAAATTGATTTCTATTTTTGTTCATTCATTGATTCTTACTTTCTCTTTGAAGTCTTAAAGTATCTTAGATATTTTATTAAATTGCTGTTATACAAGGCGATATGATGCTTTGGTGCATCAAAGTTTTCTTTGGTAGGAATTCTTATTATGAAACACACATGAGACAACATAATGATAAAAAAATCTTCCACTGTGTGTTTGATATCAACACCTTTGAAAACAATATTATCTTAGTCATCCATTCAATAGAAACCAAAGCCTGGTTGCTTAACATAGACCGCCCTTCTGAATTTAGTGTTAGTGAGGCAATGCCAGAATTCATAAAAGATTTAAAAATTAAGGACAGAGCATTAACATCTTGTTTCAGGGGAAAAGGGACTCACTGCTGTGGGAACTCAGGATGCCATATTTTCTCCTCTGGCAAAGGTGGCTTTGCTGCTTTCTCCTTCTTGCGGCCTCAAGTGCTTCTTTTGCCTTTGCCACCACTGTGCCAGGCTGATAGTCATGGCAGTGCAGTTCTCAGTCCACCTGTGTCAATTATTTTTTCAACTAATGTGCTTCACAAGAAGGCTCTATAACTGTGGCATTGGCACAATTGCAAAACAGCATGCAGTGATACAGAAATTTGAAACAAGTTTTTGTAGGTGTACAACTTCAGTTATCTTTTTTGATATGTTTTCGGCATTCCTTCTAGAAATAGTAACTTCTTTGGTATACGTTATCCCTCAGATCTTCCCTTAAAGGTATTGCCATCTTTGAATCCCATCCTAATTACAGTGTTATGAGGGCAATAGATGTAATTTTTTTGTTCATTACTGTGTTGTCCTTGTTTGAGGGAGTTTTCTTTTGTCAGATAAATATGCTTTGGGCATATGTCAGCTGGCTAGCCAGCATTGGTTTCGAGTTTGGGCTGTAAACAAAGTGTTTATGCTAAATAACTGTTCCTTTTCCCAGGAGATGAAGTTGGTAGTGCTGAATTGCATTATTACCTCCAGATATAGATGAACTAAATCCACAGTTTTCCTAGCATACACATGCAGAACTGGTCATCGTGGACAAACATAAATCTGAACAATCAGGCTGGCCATGACTATCTCTTGGCACAGGTGAGCACAGGTGTACACAAGGCCTGTGGTGGCTGTGCCCTCGGCTCAGACAACAGCTGCTCTTGCTGACGACACGGAGCTGCTCTCCCTAAGTGAGAAGCTGGATGGTACCTCAGCATCCAGGGACTGTGCTGACAGTCCTGCATTCCTGTTCATGAAGTACACTTCACTGGTTAAAGTCACTTTTCTGGGCTTCTAGGTGCTTTCCAGAGGGCTGGGCTGAGGGCAGTCGCTCTCAAGTTGCAGAGTTACAGCTGGAATCACGGGCCTTTAGTCACCTGTGATCATTTGTGTGATCGTCTGTCCATCCACTAACGCCCTGCCTAACCTTTTAATATGTAAATTTTTTTCTACCATTTCCTCTTCTGTTGAGCTCTCTCTCCTCTAAAGTTTTTGCCTTCCCACTTGTTTTGTCATGCTGCCTGTATTTATATGTAGAAAGCAGGGTGGTCTCTTTCTTGTGGCACTAACATGACTTCTTTTGCTGTCATGCTCTCCTCTCTGCTTTTTTATTCTTTAACTTTATGTAGTGAGTACTTTGTTTTAGGTACTAGCTCAGAGACTTCTAGTGTGGGATCCTATTTTAAATTAATCCAGTAGTGCAGTCTCAATACAAAACAGTGACACAATTAACAGCATCTTCTGAATTCTGCTTGTGATGAGCATTGTGTATAAGTACCATGCATCCAGGAGAAAGAATTTTTAAATGGGCAATGGATAAGCTGGGGGAAAAAATGTTTATTATACTACTGTGCAGTACTGCTGTTAGAAATTGGTTAACAAGGAAATTACATCAGTGTCTTTAAAAATTACAACTAATATCACGGAAACATCAGTGACTTCTATTTACAGACCATAAAAATGCAGTTGGCTTCAAGAAAAACCTTGTATTTATTCATTTTAATAAACAGAATCTACTGGAATAAAATATTCTATTAAATTATATGTATTTTAATAGAACTTAACATTTAGGAGATGTATCAGGTAGTATAAAATCTGTGCAAAACATGTAAAT
The DNA here is from genome assembly GCA_013398955.1 of Callaeas wilsoni. NCBI lineage: Eukaryota > Metazoa > Chordata > Aves > Passeriformes > Callaeidae > Callaeas > Callaeas wilsoni. The sequence goes on from VWPU01008916.1 coordinate 37,198, forward strand.
AGATGGTACAAATTATACTTATGACTGACGAGAAGTAATTTTTGAGTATAGTGAAAGTGATGCTTTCATCTGAAGATGTCATTTTTCTTGAAAACTAAAAATAGCTTCTTATTCAGATAGATTATCAGGCTACGTTGCATGGAAACCGTTTTTCTCTATTACTGTTCTTATGTAACACTGGCTTCAGGCTGAAAAGCGCAATTGTATTTTTGTTAAATTAACGGTTTAAGGTCAGGTTCTTACTCCCTCTGCTGCTCTATAAATATGTGCAAGTCTTATTTCACGTATCCTCTGTGTCTCTTTGTGACATAGTGAACTCCTGTAGCGTAATGTAAGGGTTCACAGTAAAACCTTTTGGAAGGTGGACTTGCTTCTTTTGCCCTTAGTCAGGCTGATGGGAGTTACAGCACTAAGTTTCTGTCTTGAGGTCTCTGTTGATCTCAGAGGATGATATTAGTATAAAAATTTAAAAGTTGAATTTAAATAAGTCTGTTTTTCTATATTGCTAATGAAAATAAAGCTTTTTTTTTTTTCCTGGTGAAAAAAGATATCTCAGAGTTACTGAACTGTTTTTGTTGTTGTTGTTGTTGTTGGTTTTTGCGTTGAACAGCTTTTGGATAGACCCGAGGGTATCTGGATAACACATTTTTCTGTGCTTTTGAATCTTTCAGTTTTAGTTGTATTTAACACTCAATTTCCTTCTCTTTTAATGATTATTTCACTACAGGTGAAATACTTTTGTATTACTATTAGTTATTAAGGTATGTTCTGAACTACAATTTTAGCTTAATACAGACTTTTTCCTCTAGAAATATACTTTCTGTATATTGTCTCTGCAAAACATGGGGATAAAGTATTTGAAGAGGAGTTTTCATGGGTCTGTGAGTTCTGTATTCTACTTCATGATTTTCCATTTCCCTTGCCTCTCCTCCAGCCTTTGGAGAGCTGTGTCTGTCCACCTTGGCAGTTACTCAATATTCCTGCTGTCTGCACATGCTGATTTCTGCTTTACCTCCTTGCAGACCTTCAGCAGTACAAAGCTGTAACAAATAGGGCTGTGGTCCTGGGTGTTTATTGACACAGCATCTGTTATCTGTAACTGCTGTGATGTGCCTTTATTATAGATGAAGAGATACTTCAGACTCAGGGTTTGAGTTGCTAGGAGCATATGCCCTCTTAAGAAAGGAAAAATGAAATCTTTGTGATAGCCATTTGGAAGCGAACCATTTGTCTAAGACAGAGAGTCACGTGAAATGGTGCTTCTAACTATGAAGGGCTGGAGGGTAAGAAGAAGGCAGTTGTGTAAAGAAATGACTGCACAGAGACTCTCAAAGAGCCTAGGTTTGTTCAGAGATCATGAATGGGTTCTAACCCTTTATTTTAAGAGGGAATTCTGATGTGCAAATTTTGAGATTGTGTATTTCTGTTAGCTGTGATTTGAAATCCTTTTTTCCACTCTGTAAATGTTTAGTTCTAGCACCCCTATAAACATACATTAGAAAGCTGTCTGCTACTGATTGTATGTTCCCAAAAAGGAAAAACCCTCACAGGTGCTGCAAGCTGAATTAGATGTGCCAGTTATCAGCCAGTCTTTTCCACCTACAGCTGACCCTTATCACAGCCTGTGAGCAGAAGCACAGCAATACGTCATCCTCAGAGAGAAGACTCCAGGACATATCTTAAATGCTGGGCCTCAGTGCCCTGTTCAGGGGCCTGGCTGGTGAAACACTGTGGTTATTTTCTCATCTTCATAGCATCACATGGAAGAGCTCTTGGGTCCATTTCTTTGGACATGAGATGCAAAGGTCCAGGTGTGCAATACCAAGTGCCATAGTGTGTAAGCCTCAACATGGTAAATCTTCCACTTTAGTGGTATTATGTTTTTCCAATGCAAACCTAAAGGCAGCTTCTCTAATTCAGTTACTAATGTCATCCTGAAAATTTCATCTTAGAGCACTGCTGGATGTAAAACTTCCTTGCTTGTTGCTGTGAAAAATGGATGTCACTCAACAACGTGGTAGACAGCTCAGTTCCACCATTTTAGAAATCTTGTTACTCCTTTGTTTCCTTCAAAACTATGTTTGCCTGTAGTTAAGCATAATGATTAGGACTCCAAGTTGTATTTAGTCATTTTGCATTCTTTAAAAATCTTCAAAGCTCCTAGGATTCTTCTTATTTTCGTGATTACCAACAAATAATGTCCCAGAATGCCTTCATGCCTCTTCTAATGACTCTTTTCAGCTACATCTCACTTCAGATGAGCTTCATTTGAAATTCTCAGAACAGACAATTTTTGGAGATGCAACATGTCAAAAAGTGCTAAGAGACTCTTCAAAACATAATTAGCACCTATTTATTCTGAGTATCGTATCTTACAAGTGGCTGTACCCAAGCACTGACAAATTTGGGCCAATGGCTAATGAGAAGTATCTGCAATATCTGAAAAATAAATGAGCATTTTGTTGTGCTAGGAGTTTCTTTTGGTTTTGTGTTTCAGGTTTGTGGGGTTTAGTTGTTGGTTTTTGTTTTTTTGGTTTTTGTTTGTTTGCTTGTTGGTATGGGGTTTTTTTCAAGGATCTAAAGACTAGAGGTGGAGTTGAGAACCCTGGAAGGAAAGTGGAGAGCCAAATGGTGAATGATTAGATCTTCCTCTCACTTTTTCATTTTTTTAATCTATAAAAGAGCAGGAGCTAAGAAATTGAAAATCACTTTATTTCTAATTCTTGGAAGGAATATGGTATATGATCAAGGGCTCAAATCTCACTGAAATGTTTTCTCTGTAATTAGAAGAAAATCTCAAATGCATGGCTTCTCTCCCGTAAAAAAACAGATTACAAATACCAAATCAGAAAAGCATCTTAATTGTGCAATTTCCTTTAGCTACAGAGCTTTTAGTCCCACTGCATTTTCCATTCACCTATGGAGAGGCAGCCTGACAGGACTGCTGTGCACAGCTATTAGGTTTAATTGCCATGGCTTTACTTTGCTTTTCTTTACCCAGAACATATTTGTGGCTAAAAATAGAGCCATTATTTTCTGATGTAGATATAACATCTCTAGGAGCTTAACGGGTTGCATACTATTCACCAGCAGAATAGTGATTTATAAAATACTTACAAGGGAGCAACTCCGTTTATAGAAAGCTAACATTTCTCAGCTGAGGAATTGTTTTAGATGGTCAAGACATATTTGTGTTCTTTTAATATTTAATCTGTAGTCCTTCTCCTCTTCATCCCTCGTTTCCTGTTTCTATTTTCCATTTAGGATTTTTTTTTTTCTCAAATTACACATTTTGATGTACAGGATGGACCAATATAAGCATCACTGAACATAAATGGTCATATAAAATTAGAGGATTACTGTGCAGTACTTGATATGCCTTGTGTAAATCACAGACAACAGCCCATAGAGTAGAGGCAAAGATAACTATGAGCAGCCAGCATGATTTTAGGAAGGGCTGGCCCTGCCTGATCAAGCTGATCTCCTTTTATGACCAGGGATGTGGGGAAGGCCATGGATATTGTCTACCTGGACTTCAGCAAAGCCGTTGACACCATCTCCCATAGCACACTCCTGAAAAAGCTGGCAGCCCACAGCTTGGACAGGTGCACCCTTTGCTGGGTAAGAACTGTCTGCATGGCTGCGCCCAGACAGTGGTGGAGAATGGTTTTGCATCCAGTTGATGTCCAGTCACCAGTGGTGTCCTCAAGGGATCAGTGTTGTTTAATATCATCAGTTTTGATCTGGATGAGGGGATTGAGTCCACCATTAGCAGATTTGCAGATGAATCCAAGTTGGGTGCAAGAATCCAGGAGGGCTCTGCAGAAGGATCTCAACAGGCTGGATAGATGAGCTGAGACCACTGGCATGAAGTTCAGCAAGACTGAAAAAATATGCCTTGGCCACAGTGCAGCGCTACAGGCTGGGGCACAGTGGCTGGAAAGCTGCCCACTGGAAAAGGACCTGGAGGTGCTGGTCCACAGCAGCTGAACGTGAGCCAGCGTGTGCCCAGGTGGCCAAGAAGGCCAATGGCATCCTGGCCTGTATCAGCAATGGTGTGGCCAGCAGGACCAGGGCAGGGATTCTTCCCCTGTTCTCAGAACTGGTGAGGTCACACCTCAAATCCTGTGTCCAGGTCTGGAAAAACACTGAGGGGCTGGAACGTGTGCAGAGAAGGGCAATGGACTGGTGAAGTGTCTGGAGCAAGTCCTGTGAGGAGCAGCTGACGGAGCTGGGGAGTGTTTAGCCTGGAGAAAAGGAGGCTCAGGGGGTGACCTTACCACTCTCTACAACCACCTGAAAAGAGGCTGTAGTCTCTTGGTCTCCCAGTGACAGGGCAAGAGGACGCAGTCTTAAGCTGCACCAAGAGATGTTTAGGCTGAACATTATGAAGCAATTCTTCATGGAAAGGGCAATTAGATATTGGAATGGGCTGCCCGGGGAGGTGGTAGAGTCACCATCCCTGGAGGGGTTTAAGGAAAGACTGGACATGGCACTCAGTGTAATGGTGTAGTTGACAGGGTGGTGTTGGGTTATAGGTCGGACTCGATACCAGGAGTCTCTTCCAACCTAATTGCTTCTGTGATTGTGTCAATGGTGGTTCCTGTGCCCCTGAATGGAAGACAGGCCTTATCTACTCACCATTTTGAAACTGAGTACTCCAGACCAGCTTACTACTGCAGCTGACAGGCTGTTTCTCTACTGATTTTGGCAAAGTGAACTCAGGGTTACTATGCAGTGAACATGCTCTTATGGAAAGTAAACTGAAATTTGCTAGCAGCAATGCTAAGTCAATCGCCACCTGCCAAATGTTTTTTCTTTCTATTTGTTATGGTAAATTAATTATCATTTCAAACAGCTAGACTACTTTTTTTTTCCCCTCTGAATTCTTGTTCACATAATGTGCTTGATCTCCTCTTGCAAGCTGGAGTACTCTAGGAAAAGAATGACTTTTGTTTTCTACTAGAACGTAAATCCAGTAGTATAGTGTGCAGAAAATAATGTGAAAACTCTTCGGGGGAGCTCTGTAGCTTGGTTCTCAAAGATTAATATTTTCATCTTAGATACCAAAGATGTGGGCTGGCTTATGGGCTACTCATCATTAGCATAAAAAGTCTTTTTTTCTTTGGATATATTGGTATGTAATTATATAAAGTACAATTCTGATTGCTGGTGAAGGGAGCAGAACCAGGCTGGTAGCCCCTGAGGGCTTTTCAGTTTCCTGTTGATATGCAGGACAGGTGACAGCAGTCAGTCTTGTGCCAGGACAAGGAGGCAGCTGCAGGAGACCTGCTCATAGGCACAGCAACAGTTGGTTGTTGATCCCCCCCTCATTTGGGTAAGTACACCATAACAAACAGCTAGATTAGAAACAGTATTCAGTAGAGTGACACTCCTGTCTCAAGTCACAATTCAGTTATTTCTGCTTGAGAATTATATCCTTAGCTCTTACGTACTCAGCTGAATAGTATGTGGTTTCCAAAGGTCTTATTAACAGAGGTTGTCCTGCTCTTCCGAGAGAGTTTTTATCCTCCTACATTACTTGAATGCTTGCAAACAACCCTTCAAATCCAGAATAAAATTCACATTCAGGAATTTCGTCTGTGGATTTTTAGGTTTTAATTGGAGACCATGATGTTAGCATCCTGAAAAGCAGCATGATTACACAGGAGGTGGAGACCCAGGCTGAGATCTGTTCAGGAGCTCATTTCAGAAGCCCAAGTCCCCTGGAGTGCCAGCAGGGGTCTTGGAGGGGGTTGCTGTATTACTGCTCTCCCTAGTCTGGATAGAAAATCATACCTATCTGTCACCAATGCTAAAAACTCCCCAGCCCCCTGGGGAGAATGTAATTCTGTTTGTGTCTGGAGCAAGAAATATGTGAGGGCAAAGTGGTAATTTGTTGTCTGTGACTCTGGCCTCCCAGCTGAGCTTCCTCGCAAAGGTGTAATTTAGGTCTTACTTAGCAGCTCTGTTTGGTGTGTCTTCAGCCTGGAGCATGTATGTTGTACCCCCTTGTTCTGTTTGACCTCTGCCCAGGTATAAAGTTAGGAATGCTGTGGACAATGTCAATTTATTTAGCCAAACTTAAAAAAACCCAAACAACTTCTTAATCATGTCTCGGCATTTGTGCCTTAACTGTGTTTTTTATGTGGTCTTTAAGACTTTATTAAGAAGAATGAAATATTTCATATAAACTGTAAACCACACTTGATATGGAACTGAATCTTGTAACCTATGCTGGATTTAGCCTCACTAGAGATGCTCAAGAACTGGTGGGACACAATCCCGTGCCATGTGCTCCAGGATGACCCTGCTTCAGCAGGGAGGTTGGACCAGATGACCCTACCAGTGTTCCCTTCCTGCCTTATCCATTCTGTAATCCTGGGATGCTGGGACTTTTCATGCTCTTTCTAAAACTAAACACATTTAAAAGTCTCTAGAAAGGAGCTCTTCAGCCAGTTAGCACATTATATCAATAGGAGTGATAATTATTATTGGTTGCTTCATGTTTTCTAGGGTGTGCCTACAGACTTTCATTTTGCAGCTATTACAATTACACTAATTACACAGATAAATACACCCTACACTAGTATACAGATTTCCTTTTGTTTGAAGAATCCACATACTAATGGGATCTTTTTAATACAAACTAAGCCATTTTGAACTCTTCAAGTTAATTTACATAATAGACCTTGCCTATGAAGCTTAGCATTTTGGTCTTGATTAAAGAAGGATAAACAAGGATATCTGGGAGTGCACTCATTACTCCCGTGAAGCCTCCCTGCTGTGAAGAGGAAGTGAAGTTTTGTTTGTTTGGATTTTTTCAAAGTTTACAATTAGATTTAAGCCAAAATAAAATATGTGTATACATATTTGGGTAGAAATGCTCTTCAGATCCCCTCTTTTCTTCTCTCAGATATAAAAGACAGTGAACAGCAAATATTTCTAAAGTTCATTGCACTGATAACCTTTTCTACAAACAGTTAAGGAGATTGGGCACAAGTTGCCAGTCCAAGTGGCCCCCTACCTCTCTTCTACCTTTCAGAAACACAGGAGTATACCCCAAGTTGCAAGTAGAGAAGTCTGCTGAGCATGGGGAGAAAGAAGGACTTCAAAGTAGTCTCCTCTTGCTTCCTTTTATGTTTGGCCTTCAAAATGTCCACCTCTCAGTCAAGAATGGGAGAAGGGGAACAGCAAAAGGAATGTGCAGAGATCACAGAGAGGGACTAGGCTGAGGCTGTACAGAAGAAGGATGAGCAAACGATTAACAGTCGGCTGTAATTCCAGCAGCTGGTCATCTGAAGCCGACTGGCATTTCTCTCCACAGAGCCATGCATTGAATAATTAATAATTATGTTACAGACACAGCAGTTAAAAAAACAAAACCACAAACGAAAACAAACACCCCCTTCTCCACGATGTAAATGTGCTGAATGTGATTAGAAAGTTTTCTTCAGCATTGGCTGTATTAAAACAAGCTACCATGCTTGAATTTCTTTCTTTTTCTAATTGTTGCCAAAGTATTCCCTTTGTACATATGTGATAGTTAAATCCTTTCATGAATTCTCTAGCCTAGGTCTGAATGAGAACTAACTATTGTCAGTATATTTTTATTTGATCATTTGCCATTTGGATCCAAAGGTTTTTGTTTCCTTGATCAAGATTCAACAATACCTAGATAAATAAGTAGCCTCAGTCTTGCCTTTCCATTCATATTCTACGTTTGTTTAAGATTACAACTAATTTTATTTTTTTTATTTCTGCCTGTAATTGCTAATGCATATCTACAGTCATTTTCTAAAATATGTCCTGGTGTGACCCAAGCTTACTTCCATGTCCTTTAGTGACACTGCCTTTCCTTTTCTGTTTCATCTCACATATATGTCCTTTTCCCTTCTTCTTTTAAGTGCAGACACTCAAGCAGGGTTTTTTTGCCAGTAATCTTAGATTCAGAACTCTCACACTGGGGATACCTGCACTGCTTCATCTTCTTCCATCACATTCACTTTGTGCTTTTCATCTTCTGGAAGCCACTATATCTTTCCTGTCTGGTTCATTTTTGTATTTTATCAAATTGCTCTATACTCCTTTGCAAAGGGAGCTATCCTCATCTTCCCCACCCTTTTTCTATGCAGTTCTCCATCACAGGTAAGGTTTCAGGCTACCTGTGACCCGTTTCTGCTGGAGTGCCAGTGACGAAGCTCTAAATTTTAGTGCTTTCCAGTACATTGAGAGGATGATGGAATATGAAAAACAGATTATTATTTTAGACTGCAAAGAGGTCAGTATATCAGTAGAATTGATTGTATGTCTGCCCAAACATTCTTTTACGTCTGAGTATCTTTGAGAGCATAAACAGAATGAAGACTGCGTTCATGTCTGTTCTCTGCAGTAGCTACCAAATATAGCCCAATCTAAACCAATACATTCAAGTGCTGTGTTGAAGGTGCTATTTAATAATAAAAGGAAACTTATTGTAGCACTGAATACAATTTCAGTTCATCATTACTCTTTGCAGTTCTGCCTCCCTGTTTTTTTTGGATTTTTTCCCTTGTTGCCGTTTAAAACAAGGAACACACAGACTGCAGGGACGGATGTTAACATGCGAATTCAAAGGGAAAGTCCCTTACTCTGTTTAACATTATGAACTGATGCTTTAAAAATTATCTGCTTCAGTGCTAATTTTACCTTGTGATGAAAGTTATGCTTTAAATATGTAAAATGCAATAAGAGGGCAGCAGACACTATCAGTAGCCTGGAAAAGTTGTCTTGTTTTCCTCAGAATAATTGCATGACCTTCCTCTCAAATCCAGACCTGTTAAATTACCAAATAACTTAGAAACACAGGAAAGTGCTTCAGAACGTGTCCACTGGTTTAGCTGAGGAGGAGCGGCAGGAACTCCTGAAGCTTGGAGGGAGCTTGAAGGAAAGGTAATTTAGTTCACAAATGTTTTTAGGGATGTAGACATCTAGGAGTAGAGAGCTATTGTTCAAAGGTTCTGCTGAAATAAGACTGCTGAGTCCAAAAGACTGAGAAGACAAAATTACTATCTGGTGAATAATGTGTGACATAACAGGGAACAATCTGTGGAGGACTCTACAAGGTATGTGGTAACAGTAGTAACATTTTTCATGCCCTCCAACATGTATTAATCAATAAATATTTTATATTTATTAATAAGAGAAAGACAGCTTCTAAATTCTGTGGAGCTAGCGCAGCAGAATATTGACTTGTAGAAAGCCAAACAGGCCCTTCAGCCTCCTCACCCTCGAGCAGTGTTTATGAATGGTGGTTCTCTTTAAACAGTCCAAATTTCTTGATTTGGAGAATAAAGCTTCCATGGACTGTGCCACTACTGCATGATAGAGAGTCCAGTATCTATTCAGATAAAGCTCTGGACTTTAGCAAAAAGGCCCTTATTTAAGTCAAAAATAGCGATTGTAGCCCATGCTAATTACATTATGCACACTCCAACAACTGATAGCCATTGACCTGTATGGAACATTTCCAGTTACAAACTGATTAAAACTGCTTCAGGCAATCGCTCTGCTTTACGGGGAAGCACTGATGCCTGATGTAATGACCTGACCAATGCTAAGCAAATGCAAAGCCCTCTAAGCAGAGTGGTACAAATATAGACAGCCAAAAGGCCGTGCACTGTATGCTTATCGGCTGTGAATGCTGAGAGCAGGTTTCACAGCCATGAATAATTCTCAGCCAGCTAGTCATCCTCAGCGCATTCCCATGAAGCCGCATGTACAGTGCCTAATTCATTTCTGGGCTGAACTGGATGTGTTTTTGAAAATATCTTCGTTCCCTCTGTAGTGCAAGAAGTTACATTTATGTCTTACGTGAATTTGATAAGTGGGTGAAAAGCATCAGTGAAAAGTCATTCCCTGCTCATGCCTGTTCAAGCACCTCACCTCTTCCTCCACCTCTGTGCCAGCTCTAAAAAGAGCTGAAACATGGGAGACCCCACTTCCTGGTGTGTGTTTATGTATACAAAAGGTGTGTCTCCTTGCCTGCCAGTAGTCCTTGAGGAGTTTTATGTAAAATGTAGGTATTTACATTATCAGGATACACGTTTAAGGGCCACTAAACATGAGAACGTAACTGTGTTTGACATACTGTAGAGCCCTGAAGGCTTTAGAAACTTAGATTTGCTGTATCTGAATAATGTAGTTGTCATAATTTGGTGTTACCCTTCCTTGCATCTACATTGGACAATATAAACCAAAAACTACAATATGCTACATGCCATGCACCAAGAGGTGAGCATTTGTCCAGATTGCTTTGGTTCTTTATAGTCAGTCTTTATACTAATCAAGGTGATGTATGACTTTCCCCCCACACTAATGGTAACATGAATGTTTAGAATTAATATATTTCTGAAATACCCTTTTAATTCTCTCTATTGTTTTCAAGATGATGAAGATACTAAAATTCAGATTTTTCAATACTTTTTTCCTGTGATGCATTGCTAAATAATTTTTTTTCCCTGTTTTCCTCCCCAAAAACAAAAAGTTAGAATAACACATCTGGATAGTTTTAATATTCAAAATTGGACTATAATGATGAATTATCCCTTGTTAGTGTTTTATATTAATAAAATGAAAAATGTTTGGTTGAAATTTCCAGACACTATTATTCTTGAGAAAGAGAAAATTGTTAGAAATGGTCAGGTTTTGGTGAGTGTTTCAAAATCCAGCAAAAGTAAGTGAGAAGGAGGCAGACAAGAATAGCAGTAAACAATGATGAAGAGCCTGACATTGTTTGCAGTTCAGTAGTTTCCATTCTTCCATGTTCAGTCTAAGTCGGGTAGATTACCTCACTAATCCTTTCAAAACATTGCATGAGAAGTTGCTGCTGTTGATCACAAAAGCAGTAAGTGAGGTGAAGGCATGAGCAGCAGGAGAGGAAAAGTTAAGGAATTTCAGAGCTTTTGTGAAACAGTGGGTGGGCTGTGGCTGGATGCCAGGTGCCCACCAAGAAGGTCTATCACTCCCCTTCCCAGCGGGACAGGGGGGAGAGAGAATAAGATGGAAAACAAATGGTAGGGTGAGATAAGGCAGTTTACTGAACAAAACAAAACAAAACAAAAAAAATAAAAAAAGGCAAAAGTTAGCATGTGTGTGAGCAGAGGGGAAAAAAAGAATTAATCTCTACTTCCCATCCATCAGTGAGCGATGTTCAGGCACGTCCCGGGAAGCAGGGCTTCAGCACGCTTAGCAGTTGGTCTGGAAGGCAAACGCTGTGAAATACCAAATGCCCCCCATTCCTCTTCTCTCCCTTAGCTTTTATACCTGAGCTTATGTCATATGGTGTGGAATGTCCCTTTGGTTAATTTGGGTCAGCTGGCCTGGTTGTGTCCCCTCCCAGGACCTTGCCCAATCCCGTCCTACTGGTGGGGTGCAGAATGCTGAGAGACAGCGCTGAAGCTGTGCCAGCATTGCTCAGCAGCTGCCAAAACACTGGGGTGTTATCAGCAGCTTTCCAGCTACCAATGCAAAGCATAGCACTGTGAGGCTGCTGAAGGAAAATGAACTCCAGCTCAGCCAGGCCCAATACAGTCAGAAAAAAGTTCTCTGTTTTTTGTAATATCTTCATATGCTTTCCTCTACTTGACCAGACAGCTAAGGTTTTATTTAGGTTAAAGGGGGGATGTGCACATTTGGTTGTAGAGTCTAATGGATCATAAAGTCCCAAGTGACACAAATGGAGAAATTCAAGCCTGTTCAGAGGGTATCAGTGTGGCAGTGTCCATTCCCCATGCCTGTTCAATCAAAACATGCACAGTGACCTACCTGTCACATAAACTGTTTCAGTTTGGTTTTTTTTTTTTTTTTCTTCCTTTTTTCTCCCCAAGAGGGTTCTGGCCTGTTGCTATAACAACTCTGTAGCATCATCAAAGTACCAAACACAAACAACTAACTCAGACCACGAAGTCTCAGTTCATCCTTTTTCCCTGTGCCCTGTGTATTCTTTCAACACTCATTTTACATAACATGCACCAAGCACTCACGGGGACCTCCACACAAACTAAAGTTTCCACCAGAGAGTACTCAGCATAATTGTACACCCTTCACATCTTTTTTGTGTTGCTAGTTTATGGTTATTAGAGGAAGGTGTTTGGCATATGTTTTTAAACAAATTAAATAAACAGCATACATTTGCACTGGGAAATATAATTAATTTATTGAGTAACTTGTAAATATTTTTCTCCTATATTTATATTTATCTGGGCCATACCTTATCCATCTCTAATTAAATCCACAAACAAGGGAGAATGAGCTGCAGGATTACGCAAGACTCAGGATTTACTATGACTGTCATTGGAAAACAACAAATAAAGTAGCATTTCGGTGGCTGGCATGAAACCTGTACATCTTTTTCCTTGGAGAATCTATTTCAGATTCCATAAGTACTATATTTTAGTGCAGTAGCTGGGAGATGAAGGGGACTTAGCTTTTCAGAATTACAGAAAATGATGTAGCAATCCCTTTTTGCATTCCTTCTTTCTCGTACTGAGTAGTTCAAAGTCAGCCTTTCTCCTTTTGTTACTGTGATTGTATTTAAAATGTTTGACATTGATTGTGATATTAACTATGGTCTCATTAGCCTCCTTTCTAATGGTCAATTTGTAGCTGATTTGATTAATTCTAGTTGGAAATTGGAAAGGTGTAGCTTGTTGGTATAGATGCTACCATAGGCTGTCTACCTATGTTTGGGTATAGGAACAGAGAAGGAGACAGAGCAAGACCTGTGTGGCTCTTGCTCTCCCACGCAAGTGGGAGCGGGGAAGAGATTGTGGATGGAAGTTCAGTTCAGCATTCCCAGGCATCGTGCTCACAGAGGACAGCAAGAAGCAGCTGTCTACAGGCAAGAAGCAGGTCCCTTGCTGCTGAGATTCACCATTCTCATCACTTGGAGGTGACATGCAGGGATGTTTCCTGAGACTGAAACAACTACCTTATACAAAGACCATGGAAAAAAGCAAAGCGTGGCTCCAATCTTGCCATTTCCAAAATGTCGGTACTTCTATGTTCTGTTACTAAATTATTAGTAAAAATGGTTAATTCTGCTGTTGCCTTTTTTTTTTTCACAAGTGGCCTACACCTCACTTTTATCTGAACTAAGAGGCTCTGTGTTAAGTGCTGAGTTATGAAGAAAAGGGAAATAGAAAGAAAGGGCAAAACTACTGCCCATTTAGAATGGCTAATCCAAGCAGAAAAATGTTCATTTAAATTTTGCACTGTTCTGATAATGTCTGTTAAGCATTTCTCTGTAAACAAATTTTTTACTTAAAAGCATATTGTTTCTGATCATATGCTTTGCACACTTCTGTCAAAATTGCTCTGGGTCCTGCTTAGCTGTACTAATTTTACCTTATGTCTCTGCTGGAGTAGCTGACCACAAAGGAATTACAACATTACACTTCTCAGTTAATGCCTGAAACATAGAAAGTTCTGCCTCCAGGTTTGTTTGCATTTGCTTATTTGGTTGGTTTAGTTTTCCCTGATACTGTTTATGATTGAGTCATGGACACTGGCATGTATTTGTCTCTGATTTGCCTGAAGACTTCAGTTTGATCTACAGATGCTTGAAAAAGTCCATCTGGCATCAGTACAGCAAGCCTACTGATGTTATCCTCTTTTCCCAGGGAGGTAAAACTGCAAATTGCATCCTCACTCCTAATGTTATCTGCTGGTATTTAGGTTGGTCTGGGTTTTCCTTGTGTGTTTGAAAACAAAAGTATAATTTAGATTTAGTCTCTCCAGTTGCTATCGCTGTCCATAGATGCTCTGATGCAACCCATGCACCTGTGTGTTTTAGAGCAATGTTCCAGATTTGTGTTTGCCTGCCAGCCCTTTCTGTGCCCTGCACGCAGCCTGGGAACCCTGTGCAAGGGGGCAGAAGCATGGGAGCAGTCAGGCGGATGTATGGCTTACCTTTGGGGGCTCTTTTAGGACTGCCCTGTACTCTGGCATATACATCCAATGCTTAATCATTCATAGTTCCTTTGAGGATGGAGCAACTTGCTCTAAGTCCTTGGTCTCTCCAGAGAACCAGTAAAAGCTCCCCTTATCTGTGCCAAACACAGGTAGTGTTGTACAGCAGCAGCTCTACTGTGGCTGCACCAAACTGGGCAGCATTATTTTCGGCTTGTCACCCAAATCAGCCTACATCCACAGGACTTGAATTACTTGCAGCCTTTTAAGATTTCCCACTGGAATTTTCTGACTTCTTTGGCTATGGTGGTTAGAGTCATATTGAAAGCTCCTGCCTTCCTTTGCTCCTTTCCTCTTTCTGTCTCTCAATCTTTTGTCAGCCATCAGCAGAAGTCAACTCATTGCTGAACCTGTTTCAAGCCAGTCTCATGGAAGGTCTGGACTGCAGCTTTGCCTGAGGCCTCTTTCCTGTTTGTCTGCCTCTACACAGAGGTATCCTTCCAGTACATTTATCCTGATAAAATTTCCCCAGAAAACATACAAAGGAATGTCAAGAATGTCTTCTCCCAGTTTCTAATGGACACTCCGATAGGATGGGCTTATTTTTATTTCTCCTCACTAGATTTCTTCAAGAGAATGCACACAAATAATACAGAATTGGTCCTACTTTGTCCCAGAACTAAAGAATATTGCCTTTTTGAAATCACAAAAGTTTGTTCAACAGCTCTTTAATAATTATTGTAAAAAAATTTTTAATATGTAAAATTGCCTTAGTTGAACAACAGTTTACATGGAGCATGATTTTGCCCTTCTGTTTAAAGTCTTTTATCTTACAGCTCTTCTACTCTCCATCCAATATTTCTTACCTTGAGTTTTAATGACTGTAAAACGAGTGATGTCTGACAGATACGTTTCTGCTATTAATTTGCTTAATTAATTTGATGTAGAATTAATCAGAGCGACTGAATCTTTCCCTGCTTTTCTCATTGACTCTGTTTTGTGAGTTTTCAAAGATTACTTCTGAACACAGGAGATGAATAAAGTATAAACACTCTTCTATTCTCCAGATATACATTTGCTTGGATATTCAAACTTATACCTTTTTTCATTGTAGGTCATAAAATAGGTAGGAACTGTAATATTAGTGTAATTAAGTTATATTTTTATTTCCCTTAGTACATGGAAAAAACTGGAGTGCTTGAACCAGAAGCACAGGTGCTTACAGGCATGTAATTCTAAAGGACAGATTCTATACTAGCAAGACTAATTCTTTGAAGATACTGTTTCTATGTGGTTATTTCCTGTACACATAGAGATATTAAGAATTGATATGTCAGTTACTCAAGGTAAAAATCCTACTCTCTTTGAAGCCTTTGGCAATAAGCTGTTCAGGAAAGTGAGTGTTTACATTACCAGGGCATGTATTGTCAAAAATTGTTTGTCTGGAGATTTTTGCAGCTTTGAGAGTTGAAATTCCTATTCAGGTAACATACTCTGAGGGTGTCTGGCTGGAAAAGTTGGAAATGAACATCACAGAGACGGGCTGAAAAGGAGTTGAATCAGTTAAGTATTTCTTGTCATCATTTACCTCTTTTTTTTTTTGACTCATTTATAAAGAGAAAATGAAACAGCATGGGGCTTCTTCTATGACTAAGTTAGAAAAACTGAATGGAAAGTGGGAGAATTTACAGAGGAGACATGAAATTTGTTTAGCATCAGAATTTGTGGGCCATACTTTTGCCTGCTACTTCTGACTCAGTTAGCTATTTCAGTCCAATACCTTTGCAACTTCTGGTCATCTATTTTCTATTTTCTTTCTTCCTTTTTTTTTCTTTAAATCTGTGTTAATTTTGTAGTTGGGAGTTTTAGAGTCCTTGGCTCAATCACAGGTAGGCAGTATCCCTTGTCAGTGTCCCTTTGGGTGCTGCAATTACTCCATCTGGCATCCAGGTACGATTCCAGGAATAGAGTTCCAGCCTCACCTGATAGCTGTATGTCCCATCTGCAGCCTTGTGCAGAAATTTTAGCTATCCAAGAGGAATAGTTTTGTATGTCTTGGTAACCAAGCGCTGCGCACAGGTACCAAAGGGACAGGTGAATCAGCTTCCAGGCCCACTGAAGGCATTACAGGTTGTTGTGAAGCACAGAACTAGATAACACCAAGATCTGCCAGAGCAGAGCAGAAATGCAGTAGGCTCCAGGAGGATGAATTTTAATGTCAGAGATCCAGTCACCTGTCCGTATTTACACCTATTGTAATAAATTTCTTGGCATTCAGTTTTTCCCCATGTTGTGCTTCTAATATGGAAATACTTGCTTGGCTTTATGATTGATAATTTCTCTAGACTAAGATTTTAATTTCACTGTGGAACTGTCTAGGTTGAACTTAGGGTCTGATTATGAGTCAAAATTTGTTTTGTAATGTTAATTATTTTATGGCTGGAAAACAGCTCAATGGAAAAAGTCCGGGGGGTGCTGGTCCACAGCCACTGAACATGAGCCAAAGCGTGCCCATGTGGCCAAGAAGGCCAATGACGTCCTGGCCTGTATCAGAAATAGTGTGGCCAGCAGGACCAGAGCAGTGACTGTCCTGCTGTAATCAGCACTGGTGAGGCCACACCTTAAATCCCATATTCAGTCCTGGGCTCCTCAATTAAAGAAGGACATTGAGGTGCTGGAGGTGTGTCCAGAGAAGGACAACGGAGTTGGTGAGGGGTTTAGGGGTCTAGAGGGTAAGTCCTATGAGGAGTGGCTGAGGGAGCTGGGAGTGTTTAGCCTGGAGGAAAGAAAGCTCAGGGGGGCCTTATCATTTCTACAACTCCCTGAAAGGAGGACGTAGCCAGATGGGGGTCAGGCTCTTCTTCCAGGCAACCAGCAACCAGATGAGATGATGTAACCTCAAGCTGCACCAGAGGAGACTGAGTTTGGACATCAGGAAGAATTTCTTTACTGAAAGAGTGGTCAGGCATTGGAACAGGCTGCCCAGGGAAGAGGTGAAGTCACTGTCCCTGGAGGTGTTCAAGAAACAATGTGGGACTTAATGCCATGGTGTAGTTGACAAGATAGTGATTGGCCAAAGGTTGAACTCAATGATCTTGGAGGTCTTTACCACCCTAAACTATTCTGTGATCCTTCTTTGTTCACTTTACCCCCTTTTTCTTTTCAGTAAATGGAAAAACCAACCAAAAAACAAAAGCTTTTCTAATAAATATTGAATTATAGCTTTAGATAGTCTAAGAAAATTAAGGTAGGGCTTGTAAATACAAATGGTTTATTTATAACTTTGGGATTAGAATTTAAAGTGTATTTGTAAGATGATAGCCACACACCAATTCTTGTCCAGTAGTCTTTGAGTCTGTCTGGCAAGTGTAAGTGCCAGAATCAATTCTAGAGGAAGTGGGTGTGTTATTTTTTGCTTTATTTCTACAACGAAATGTGTGGTGAAATATTTATAGAGACATATGCTGTACTTGAAGAGGTTAGTTGTCTGTTTGCTTTCTTGAGGGGTAAGTAGACAATCCTTCCTGTAACAGAACACTTAGAGGCAGCAGGAAAGTGAAATGTAAAGCTTTTTTCTAAGCCTGTTACAAACAAATATCAACTCTTGAGCTCTAGAAATATAAGGAGAAGCTGAAATGGGCAACAGTTGCTTGCAATTATGTAGCGCAAATTGAAATAGCAAATCTAAAACTTCATTTGCAATAGACATTTGATTCAGATTCTGCAGTATTTAGTTCAGGGATGGCTTAGTTTCAACCCTAATTAGTCCAGGTTGAGTAACTTGCCTATGAAATCTGTATTGGGGTTCATATGAGACATCTAATTATGAGTGCATTTGTCCTAGGTTGCATATGCAGTCGATAGAAAGCAAAGTGCTTCTCTAGAGATTTCAGCTTGTCTAAGATCTAAATATTCTTCTCCACTGGCCTGGGGCAGTTATGTATTTCATTCATGTAAGTGCTTAAAATACAGGAGCGTGACCCTAGGCCTAAGGACTTGATGATCTCTGAAGAATTAATAGTGGTTTTCTTTTTCTTGTTCCTGTCATTCATGAAAAAGAAAATGTGGTTGTCGTACAGCCTGTACCTAGAACCACTGTTCGTTAAAAAAAATACAAGATTGGCTCTATTTCAGATGTTTATCATAGCATGTAGTATTTCTTTCCTTAGAAGCTTTTGCCTCTTTAATGTCCAGTAATGTGTGGTACTATTGGCAGTGAAGGAGTTTTTCAGTGATCACAAGTGTTCAGAATATGGAAGCTTTAACTGAAATATGCAATCACATCATCTTGTTGAGAAATGATTGTGTGCATCTCTGCTCAGGAGGAAACCAGGGATGGAGAATTAAGAATGTGATAGACTAGCACTAAAACACAGCAAGAGTATCCTGGGTGAGCTCAAGGAGTTCCATTCCTGTTGTCATCCAACATTCATTTGAGTTTCTTTTCATTGCCTTTGCTGCATAGTGGTTCAAATTATGAATGTTGCTATTTTTTATAAGAAAGGGAAAAAGAAGGGAAGAGCTGGAGTAAGAAAAGCAGATGTTAGGGAAGGGAAGGGGAGAGGGAAAAGGCTTGGAATGGGAAAATTTGAGCTGTTTTATGAAGTAGTCAGCAAGCTACTAGATGGTTCAGAAAATGGTGTCTTCCTCTGGTTGTCTGAAGTTGCCAAATATTCACTGTTCTTTTGTCAAGTATCCAGTAGAGTGAAACTGTTCTTTTTCATAAAGGATGTGAGATGGGTTACTGTATTACAAGGTCACAAACTGGTGTTTGGGTGCCAGATTCTGAGTGCTCTGAAAAAGCAAAACCTTGAGCACTAAATGAGCTATAAGTAACACACTGGAAGACACTATATTGTGGACTGGCATCATTTTGTAAAGAGCCACTGAAAAAAATCTTATGAGATCCTAAAATAAGTACTGTTTGGGAAAAAAATGCAAACAGAACTAAGTTAATTTATCTCATAATCAATGTTTACAGTCCTAGATTCAAATAGGCTTTCTCGTACTTGTAATAGTTGTATTTCAGAACAAATGTGCTTCCATGACTACTTTACAGATTTCAGGAAAAAAATATTGGTTTTATGTATATATTCTTTCAAGCAATGTGTACACACAAACATCAAAGCAAAACTGGAAGCATTATAGAGCTAGCTGAATTTATGTTAAATTCTTACACAGCTTAAGTTAACAGTGTCTGTTGGGTAGAGTTTTCTTCTGGTTTTCATTTATAATTTTTTTGTGCTGTCGCTTCATTAAGAGTAAAAAGGGGAATAAAATCTCCTACTAGTCATTGCCACTGATTTTGCATCCTATTTTTATATGATATCATTTGTTTTATAAAAAACAAAGCAAGGGCTTGTACTGGTATCAGTAGGAAGTGGTTTACATAATTTACTACTAGGTTCACTGTTCTTATCTGTTGTCACATCAGCATTGTGTACCAGGAAAATACATTTTGTTTTCACCATGATGTTTACTGATGATCCGAGTTTACCCAAGTTATTTGACATTTAGATACTCTTTTAATCCTTGTCCTGTTTTTAATGAGCTCGTGATCTTTATGTACTGCCATTGAGAGCAACAACATCAAACCAACTGCAGTGGACAGTATGAATATTAACGTATTTTCTAAGACAATGAAAACATTCTCAATTAGTTTTTCTTCAGCTAAAACAGTTTATTTTCTGCAAACTTTCTTGAGTGTTTGCTAAGGCCTGGCCGTCCACAGGCTATCAAAGATGGATGTAAATATGTGTGGGAGTACAGAAGGAGAAGTAGGAAGCGTTTTTGTCATAGGGAAAGCTATTTGGCAGGAACAAACTCTTTGAATTAGTGCCAGCCAGATTATATTGGTAGAGAGAGGTGACATAATAGTCCAAAGCTACCAAAAGAGGACAGATGTAAAAAAGAAATGTGTTTGTCTCATGTTTATGGGGATGCAAATGATGTGCACTGACGTAGGTCAAATATCCTCAGAAGCATTGGAGTGGCTGCCCATGGAGTTTGGGATTGCTTCTTCACTAAACTTGACATAATGGAAATTTGGCAGATGCTCTGGTTTGATTAATGCAGTCATTTTGTTTATCAAAGTAAATAAGATTACTTTTTGATCAAGTTTGCTTTAACACTTGTATTGACCTGATTTAATTGAACAAGCGTACAAGCAGATACCAGTTAATGAAGTCTACATTGTGTTGCACACCTTTATTCTGTGGCTACCCGTACTTCAAATTT
This sequence comes from Callaeas wilsoni, assembly GCA_013398955.1. NCBI lineage: Eukaryota > Metazoa > Chordata > Aves > Passeriformes > Callaeidae > Callaeas > Callaeas wilsoni. Next base: position 57,385 of record VWPU01008916.1, read on the forward strand.
ATGTCAGTGACAAAGTAAAAGTGCTGGTAGAAAGGTAAGCACTAACAAATGCAAAAATATTGTATCTGTAGTGCACAATATGAATGACGTTTCTTTTTTTTAATAAGAAATACAATAAAATCTGCATAGCAGGCTGACAGCTCTCCTGCCCTCAGCTATCACATACACCTCCCTAGCTTTAGCCAAGTTGTATCATTGCTTTTATACAGATATTCATTGTGTCAGCTGACATTTTACTGCTTTCTATTTTTTGCAGCCTGAAATGGCAGTCACTGATTCTGAAAAAAAGAGGTGTTTTCACCTGCTACCCCCAGCAAAGGCATTAAGCTGAAGATGTTTGCTATTTCTTGAGCAGACAACTTGTTTTTTAAATTAATTTCATTTAATAAGATAATAAATTTTCCATGAGCAAGAAATGAACATATCTTGTGTTTTAACCACATATTTCAGTTGTTGTGGACTGGTGTTTTACTGAATGGGAAGCACTGAAATGGCAGCATAGCTCTAGGAATGAGCTGCTTCAGCCCTTGAGGTCGATACACGGGTAATTAGGAATTCCTTTGTTTACCTTTTTTTTATATTGTGTGTATAAAGTAAAACTATCTGTCTCTGTTCTGCATCCACAGGGCATCAATTATCTCTACTTCAACAGTAGTTTAAGTCTCAACATTTGAGGTGAAAAGTAAAGTTTTTCTGAAAAATTATTTCAAGCATATTAAAATACATTAATATATGAACAGCCTCTGAGCATGTTTCTTTTCATCTTTTCCATTCAACTGATGCTTCATAATATGTATTCCAGACAGAATCAATTTTGTAAATGCTAAATAATGAAATTGGGTTTGGGAATATTAGTTAATTAATCATTACAACTGTTGCAGCACATTTGGATATTACTGAGTTGAGATCCATGCGGAGTGATAGCATACTGGATCTTGTCACCTTTTTGGTGAGAAAGGGAAATGAATGTGTTTGGTGTTGTTTGGTCTAGCAATGGTGTTTATTTACAAGGGAAACACACAAAAGCAAGAGTATTTGAAAAGTCTTGTTTTCCTGGTCCCACTGTGCAGATACAAGAGAAATCTCCCTCGTGTTCAGAAATAAGTAGGTCATAAGCACTCCACCCAAACTCCATCTGTGAGTGTTGGCTTTCTCCCAGGACTGCACATGCAGAGGTCTCCTCACTGATAGTGCAAGTGATAGTGCAAGCCTGGAAAAGCATTTGACTTTGTCCCACATGAGCTCCTCATCTCTCAACTGGTAAGACACGGATTTGGTAGGTGGACCACTCAGTGGATGGAGAGTTGTCTGGATGGTCTCACTCAACTGCCCAATATCCCGGTGACATTCCTCAGAGGTCAGTATTGGGACCAGCACATCATGTCCTGGGCTCCATCAAAAGGAGCGTGACCAGCGGGTCGAGGGATGTGATTTTCCACCTCTACTCTGCCCCCGTGAGACCCCACCTGGAGTGCTGCCTCCTGCTCTGAGGTGAGCAGTACAGGAAAGACAGGGACTCTGTTGGAAGGAGTTCAGAGGAAGGTCACAAAAATGGTCAGAGGGATGGAGCACCTCTCCTGCGGAGTAAAGCTGAGAGAGTTGGGACTGTTTAGCCTGGAGAAGGTTTCAGGGAGACCTTATAGCACCTTCCAGTACCTAAAGGGGCTTGCTAGAGTGCTGGACAGGGACTTTGTACAGGGGTGTGTAGTGATAGGACCAGGGGGAGTCACTTCGAACTAAAAGAGGGTAGATTTATATTAGCTATCAGGAAAAAGTGAGGCACTGGAACAGGTTGCCCAGAGAAGCTGTGGATACTACATCCCTGGAAGTGTTGAAGGCTAGGCTGGATGGGGCTTCGAGCAGCCTGATCTAGTGGGAAGGCGTCCCATGGTGGGGGAGGGTTGGAATTAGATGGTCTTTAAGGTTCCTTCCAATCCAAACCATTGAGTGATTCTGTGAGTTTTACTTAGGTCCTTTCTGCTTCTCGTATGTGTATTTATGAAGATACTTAATCTCCAACATCTGCATTTTCAAATTGTTTGGGGCACTGGTATGATACATAACTTCTCTTGCCTAACTGAATCATGTGAAAGGTGCTGCCCTCCTAGTGTTTGAGCTATTTCTATCCTTTCATCGGAAGTCTAGGTTCTCTAGTGAAAGGCATAACTGCAAAAATACTGTATCTCCATTTGACTGAAATACTTGCCAGGCTTCTTAAGGAAAGTGCTCTAGAGTCTGGGGTTTTTTCCTCCATCTTCAGTGAAAATATATGACATAAATATTTTTAGAGTCAATATCTATTGCATGTGGGTGTCATCCTGCGTTCCTTTCTTTTGTACTGGTTTAAAATCTCTCAGCTAGTGACAGTGTGTCATGTGACAGCAATAGATAATCAAAATATTTGCATCTTGCATTACCAAATGAGAGAGAGCCCAATCTCTCAAGCCAGCCTTTCTGACTTCATTGCAACAGAACATTTGTATTTCCAAACAGTTTCCATCTCTGCTGCTTGGATTGTTTCTAGAATGTAACTAAATTGTACACGTGCAAACGGGTACAAATCAGTTGTGGTGTTTTCTGCAAAGCTGTTTCTTCTCATGGAGTGACAGCTGCACAAAATGAATGGGATTTCATCATTATGGTTGGAGGCCCTAGTAAAAACTGCACTGCAGGTTTAACACTCTAGGGCTGAATTGTTATGGTTTCATGATTGTTCCAGTTTTCTTCTGAGACAGAAAGCAGCAAAGACTGTTGAAAGTTACTTTGTAGTTTAGAACTTGCTGGACCAAGATTGCTGAAGAATTTCTGATTAAAACTTTCTGGTAACAACTTCACAGTTAAAGTCATCAGTGAAGAGAAAGTGTGTACACTCCAGAATATTTTAGTATGTTTTGAGTAAAAGGTGTCAACTTTTTCCTTGCATATGAAGAGTAAAAGAATAAAATGTTCAGTAAAGAATAAATTGATCAGTAAAGATGCAACATATGAAGACTAAAAGAACAAAATGTTCTGTAAGGGTGCTATATTCAGAATAGAATTACTTATTTTTAGAACGGACTTTTAAAAATTGCTTAGAAATAGTTTGGCTAATCCATCTGACGGAAGTTTCAGCATCCTGGGAAAGTTGTGATATATGTTGTTTATGAAGGCAACAAATAAGGAAATGCAGTGACTGCATCGGATTAGTTTGGTTGCAATCGACGGTGATTCATTCCTTGCTAATGAATGTTTTAATTATTCTCAACAGTTATCCTGAGGTCCTTTGGAGGGACTGGTTTGAAATCTATATAATTCAAAGAAAAGTCTCCACCCTACTAAGTGCCATTTCCTTAATGCTGTACGCATAAATATCCAAGTGGTGAGACCTGAATGAACCAGTGAATACTCCTCCTCCTGTAATTCAGCATTAAAACACACAGCACTATCAGCCCGTGGAAGCTGCCAGAAAGAAAGTAATCAGTAGCCATTTACCTTTTTTACCTGCATGTAAATCTTAGAACAAAATGCAGAATGCCTCTGCTTGAGCTTCGGAAGTCTTTCAGCTTTCCTCTTTCTTCTGCCTGTTGAATTTATGGTCCTGATAAACCCGAGTCCGGGTTGCTCAGAGAATATGTAAAAACCTGAGCATATTGATAAAATGGTTATTTTTTAGGTGGCTTCAAAGATCTGTATTTTTTTCCAAGGCAGGGAGTTATATTTAATACCTATGTGTTTTAGAGAGGCTTAGATTAGTGAGATTTAAACTGGTTACATCTAACAGTGAATAAACACAGCTGATGGACAGAAGAATGGCAAAAGCCAGCAACCAGCAAAATTTCTAAGACCACCCCTGCAGAATTCCATGACTGCTTGTTATTCACAGCACTTGCAGAAGGAAGAGAAATATTTATTAAAACACATTCACGTAAATACAAGTACTGGCTTGTGGAAAAAGATTGATCACAACACCTTAAAATGTTCTATTTCAGTTTCTGCACCATTATATCTGTGTGAATTCAGACTAAATCTGCAGCGGAGAAATAAGGAGGAATCTGTTGCTCTGGTCTGATAATACTGTAACAAAGGTAATCTAAAAAGCACATAGTGGTAGAAACAAGTACAGAGGAATACATTTAGAGGAAGAAATATGATTTCTGTGGAAAGAGAAATGCATTTAAAAGCACAGATCAAATTAGATATACTCAGAAATAAAAATATGGCAAAAAGGATAAAGCTTCAGTGACATAGACCATGTAATGGATGACTGTAGGTTGAATACTAAAAAGAAAAGAATCAATAAATGAAGAATTTGGCTGAGCAGAAACACAGTTTATAGAAGGAGAGAGAAATGTCTAGCAGGCAGAAAACAACAGAAAAAGCCAGTGTTTGCCCTAAAAGAAGGGAAGCATACATGTTTAATTTTGGGTTGTATTTAGTCTTGCATCATAGCATTTTACATGAATCATTATTTTATTGTTTACTGGGAGAAATGAACATCTCCTTTACACAGGAGTACAACCCCATCAGAACCTGTAGAGTTCTAATAGCATCACATTAGCTGAATGTGGCCCATTATCTGTAAATTGTCTGTCCGAGCTCAGTCCAGAGTCTGAATCACACGATAGAAATAATTTAAAATGGGCAGCTCTTCTGCTGTGGCTGTGTTCTAGAGAATGCTTATCTGGGCATGGACGTGACATAGGTCTCTATTAAAGCTATGAATGTGCTTTCATCCTATCTAAGTGCAAGACTAACTGTATTTGAGTGTAAGCTGCACCCTATCACTGTTGTTCCAGGTTTTTGTCAATACTTTCTCCATGTAATGCTTCCTTTGAAAAGTGAGCATAACCCTTGAATGCCAGAATAAGCATACTTAAAATAAAACATCATCTTAACATGATGATGTAGAAACAGTCTGAAAGCAGAAACTGCTTATACTTTTGTTGTAACTTACACCCTGGTTTTGCAATGTGTTGAGATGCCAAAGAAGGGTGTTAGCCCTGCTTTATGTCTTCTTTCTTCATCAGCTTTTCATGAGCTCTTCCCTGTATATCAGTCACACTTGGATCCTGGTACTGAGGCATTAGACCACTCCTTGGAAACTCCGCAGTTCAAACCACAAGAGCACAAAGGGCTGCAGCTCCTGTTTCCTGACTCATCAGGCTGCTCAAACTGCACCCTCAAAGCAGGGTCTTGTCTCCCTTTCTCATACTCCTGAGCCTTTATGTCACTTTTGGTCAGGCAGCCCATCAGCCCGATGGCATCTCCACAGGCTGCACAGGTGCAGCTTACTGCTCTCAGCCCTCCAATGTCAGTAGACTTTGTGCACATGGTTTCACTGTTCTTGAGGTCTGTGTCTTGGCTTCCATTTGTGTGTGCAGTGTGAAGTACACACTTGAACAGGATTGCTGTATACAAGTAGCTTTGTGGCTTTAGCGCTAAGTGTGCTTGGACAAGTTCCACAACTTCTGGTTTATTTCAGATTTTCTGGTTTTAACATGATACGTCATCTAAAATAAACAACTTGAATCTTTCATTAGTGGCAATCAATGACAGCAACTAACGAATCAGATCAACACTAATTAAGCAACTGATGCCTCTAAATATAATTAATTTTTTTTCCTAATAAATAAGAAAAAATCTGATTAATGTATTCTAATGAATTCTCATTAAAATTTGAACAATTTGTTTGCACAGAGCTTTGGTAAGGAGTTCAAGATCATAGGTAACTGGACCTAAACACCTTTAAAAAAAAAGAAGAAAGACCTGTTGGTTATTTTTTTATGAAAGTTGGAGTTTTTTAGGACTTTCTGTGAAAAGGTAATGTAAAGTGATGAAGAACTGTGTCTGAGTGGTTCTTGAGGCAATCAATTGTACACTGTCTTAGAGTACATCTAAACGTGGAGTATTTCCTTCCTTAGGATCAAAGTAAACAAGGCAAGTACATCCTGACAGTGCGTTTTGCTATGATGTGGATGCACACGGTCTCTGCATCTCCTGCCACTCAGTTTGAAAGAAAACAGTGCATGCAGTGTGTGGATGGAGTCACCATACACTGCATTTTTCATGTCACTGAGCTAAACAAGCCAGTGTTTTATTCAGAAGACAGGTTCTTTCTTCCCTTGGGCTTTCATTAGCCCTTCCACTGCATCTTTCCCAGCTGAAGTTTTTGAAGAAAGGTGACCAGAACTTTTCAGCGTATTTTAGAGGAAATTTTAACTGGTACCTTGTGCAGTGGCACTTCGACTTCCATCGCCTGCTGCATGCTGGGATTACAGTAGCATCTTTCACATATGCATTTCACTGATAACTCCTAGTGCTTTTGTAACTGCCCAAAATACCCAGCTTCATCATCTATGATTTCTACTGACTGATCAGCTGTTCTCGTTTTCTGTTCCTGGGCACACAGCTTTCCTGTTCTGTGTTACCCAATTTCAAATCGTTTCATTCCCTTTGACTGAAAGAGCTTAACTTAGAGTAACTGAAGTGTACCCCAAACTATGACAGTCAAAGAAATTCTAGTCTTATGAAAGGCAGGGGCTAATTTTCTACAGTTTTCAATATAATTTGTCGTTGTCTTTAGTAGAAACACCCAAATGACGTTGCATTTTGTAGACTTTTGAAGACTATTCCTGCAAAGAAATGTCAATCGATTTTAAAAACTTCAAGTATGTAAAATAAATACTTCTTCTCCAAAAAAGCAATATTGCCTAGTGATATTTTAAGAATCATTTCTAATTGAATTAGCCTTCTAGAATTCATAGCCGCAGGTAAAGGTTTTGAAACAGTAGCTTCAACCCTTCATGTATTTCAGGTGGCTTGTGAATGATCACAAATTAGTTTTTTTGAAATGTTGACTATCAACCCAGTACCTTTTTAAAGCCTAGGTAGGAGAACTATGTTACTGAAAAGATGAGTTAGTGTGACAGAAAGAGATTGCGTGTCTCTCTCACGTACAGTAGCATGGAACCGGGATTTAAAGACTGAATGCCCGCATGTACAAGTGCATGTATAATCTGTGCTCCTGGTAGGAAAGATAAATTCCCTGTATTTGTATTTAGTCATTATATAATCAGGGACCCACTTTATGAATCTATTTGCAATATGTCTGCCATGTCATGCTGTTGTAATAATAATGCATGTATCTATAACTCAAGCAAAGGCCTTTTTCTAAGCATAGAATAAATCACTTAGCTGGGGAACGGAGTCTGAGTTCAAAGAAAGTCAGTTCTTTTTTTAGTGTAAACACATTTGTTACAGTTAGTTGTAAAAGATAATCAATCAACCATGTTTTTTCAAATGCATCCATTTCTGTCATTACAGCCAAATTTCTGAGATCTCTTTTCCCTCTTTTTCCATCAGATATTTTAATGTGCTCAGCATCCAGCAGCTTCTACTCTGAAGGTGAGCTGCTGGATTTGGGACCATGTAGAATAGCTGGTCATATAGGAATTAATTCTTTGTGAGATGAACCTGCACAAAAATGAAAGAGATAATGTAAAACTAGGTTATATCACACATAGATTTATATTTAGTTTCTGAGTTGGAGAAATGAGCTACTTTATGTTCTTTCTTTATACAATTAATAATTTGGTAATTCTGTGTCTGCTTGTAGCTGATAATTGCAAATCTAATTAGAAGAAGGTAAACACTATAGTAGTTGTCACAAAAAGTAGCCAGTAGTGGAGAAAAAGTATTTGTTTGCATAAATAGAATCAAATTTGATTATAGTACACTAAGGTGGAGGAACAATTATGTTTAGCTTCTCCACTGATCTATATTGGCATGCAATATGGTTTTAGGTACATCTTTCTCATCTAGCAGAATTTGAACTATTTACAAGTTTTGTACCATGTAGAAAGTTTGATACTTGGTCATAAGCAGAGTCTTTTTGTCTGCATACTGTGGGTAAAACCAGATTACATAATAGTGAAATAAACATTCTTAAAATTTAAACTGCTAAAAGAATTTTTCTGTGGTTTTTAATAGCTATTTTAAAGTACAACAGCACGACCTCTTGATTTGAGATTACATTGCTCTCGCAACAGTTGTCAGATTTCAGCTTTTCCTGATCATATCACCCTAGAAACCCACCACACTCCCTTTCTGACATAGGTTTTATAACCCCAGAGATTCCAGAGACTCTCCAGCGTGCTGCCATGGAGAGCAGCAGCCTCACCAGGGACCGGCAGACGGTGGTCTGCTGGAAACACGGACGTACAGCTGGCATCTACTCCCTTGCACAGCGGCGAGCAGCGTTGCCTGCCTGCAGGCTTGCAGGGCAGCATCCAGCTGGGTGGCAGCAATTTGTCCCTGGACACAGCAGCACGTCCAGGAGCTGAACTGTCAACAAGTGGCCCAAATTCCAAGACTATACATGTATGTGAGGGAGGTGGAGAAGCTGCACAAGCAGTTGTGCGGTGAGAGGTTCTGCAGGGGGTTTACGGTTAAACTTCTGCCTCATGACGTGGACCAGAAATCTATGTAATTGTTGTGTTGTGTTAAAAGCACCATTTTAACTGGTGTTTCAACCAATTTAAGATCTTTCAACAGGCAAAACCCACTCAAAATGTGAATGGTGCTACAGTTGAAAAATAAGGTCAAGGATGTTACCCGTATCAACCAATTCATCAGGAGCTGGACTTCGATGATTCTAGGTCCCTTCTGACTCTGATTCTGTGAGCTTGAATTGGAAAGAACACAGTTCTGATGTCAAGCTCCAACCTAATTTAAATTTACATACATATCTATCATCTTCAAACAATGTTTTCACTTGGAATAATGTATGGCTTGTGTTTATTTGCCAACTTCCCAACTATAAAATAGATATTTTAGCTATGTGATTCATTGCCATGTCATTGGCTTCAAAGGCATTTTGCCTCCTCTTCACAAAAGTCTGTTTTCTTCATGATCTTACTCATGCTATGCATATATAAGTATCAAAAGGTAATAATTAGGCACATCTGCTTACATTTGCCAGGAGCAGATGCTAGACAAATTAAAGTGAACATGAGTATCACTCAAAATCATTAAAGTGACTCTGTAATAATTTCTGAACTTTGACAGGCAGTAAAATATTCTACATTGACATATTTGTGCTATTTGCAAAAATCTCATGTTCAAAATCATCTTCATATGCGGTTGGATCAAAAATGAATTGTGTGTTTCAGGTTACAACTTCTACTTCCTTTCCCCTGGGAAAGATAAGTTGTCAGCCCTGACAGCAATGCTTATTAACACCACAGGACAGTCACATCAGCTCCTGAATAACGCTGCAGAGTCCTAAATGACCTCATAGCACGCTCCAAGAAGATAAAGACATGAGAATGGCTTTATGAAGTTAGACCAGAAATCCACCTTTCTTGGTATTCAGTTTCCTGCTGTGGGCAATGATGAATGCTCTAGCATAGTATAAAAAGTTATTTGAGACTAGGTTAGTTATTTCTCTGATATTCTTCCAGCAGCAAACTATAAAACTGCTCAGGGGCTTCCTGGGACATCTGCTTATTTTTGGTGTCAAGCAGTGGGTCAGAACCACCTGGTTTAAACATGCACATCCATATACATATGTGTGAAAACAGAGTATCCTTTCATTTGTTTAGAGCCCAACATCTGGTAATTTCTTTTGCTGGTCTCTGTTTCTTACAAGTGAGGAGGAGTGAATAGCTGTTGGCCTCCTCCACAACATTATTACAGATATCTGCAATTTATCTCTTAGTTGCTACTTTTGTAGGCAGAAAAGTCTTTGCATGTTTAGTTTGGTTTTATATGGAGTTTTGTGCCTTTCATTCCTGTTGTTCCTTGTTATGCTCTGCCCTGGGGGGGACAGGGGCTTGAGCTACACTCAGTATTCAATGTGTAAGTAGACTAAAATGATGCAGTGCAGTGAGTTTTCCTTTTTTCTTCAACACTTTCGGAAACCATAGAATGGTTTGGGTTGTAAGGGACCATAAAGATCATCTGGTTCCTACCCTGCCCCCTTGTGCAGCGATGCCACTCGCTAGATCGGGTTGCTCAGAGCTCCATTCAAACTGGCCTTTCTATCTCTTTTCCAAATAGTCGTAATGTTTGCTTCTTTTGACTTTACAGAATACTGAACTGATTTATTCATAAAAATGCTGGTTAATACCACAAATTTTTTTTCCTGAGTAGCCATAGTTAGGACTATTTCTTGTTTCTTCTCTATGTGCATTACTTCGCATCAGCATGGATTTTTTTTTCTGTTTTATCACTCAGGCATATAGAATGCTGCTGTCCTTCTGCACTGCCTCACACTCACACTTCTCATTTTTATTATTCAAAGAAATGCAGCAAATCTAGGTACCTCAGTGTTCATGCCCTGTCTGTCATGTTTATGAGGATGATGGAGGCCTGCACAAATCCACTTTCAGGTCTGCAAGTGACCTCCCACTGTTGTAAAATCTGTCTGCTGGTCTCTGTTTCTTGTCTTATACCTGGTCATTAATCTATAGCAGGAACTACATTCTTGTTTTACAAGGCTTTATTTTAATATCATTTGATGATTTATAGTAAGTGTTTATGCCTTTAAAAAATTAATGGGTAGGCAGTCTTGTCTTGCTTTTCGATCTTGCTTTTCTTGTATATCTTCTTAGCTATTTCCTTCTCCTTTGGATGTGACTTCTTATTTTTGAAGTACATCTTTTTAGTTCTAGTAAAGTAAACATTCTGGGATTTGTTTGTTTGTTACTCAACAGTTGTTTCTATATTTAAAAGTTCATATTATGATGACTATAAACAATCTTTTCTCCAACTTTGAAGCAAGCATTTTTGTACAATTTATTTTTTTAAATCAAATACTATTTTTATGTTAATTTAGTATTTCCTCAGTTTTAAAAGAGAATTTCCCAATTCCATCAGGGTTATTGAGCAATATTTCTGTCACAGCATTTTGCCCCATGACTTGCACATTGCTCAGAACACAGTCAGGGGTATCTTGGCTTATTTCAGCTTTTAGCAGAAGCTCCTCCATGAATCAGTCATTTGTGGTGTCATTTAGTCTCTGCATCACACCCCAACCTGACATTTACCCAGTCTATGTGGGGGTGATTGAAGCTTCTGATTACTAATTTGTTTTCTTGTTGTCTTTTAAATTTCTCTTGGTACCTCACTCACACCACTGTCATCCTGATTAGGGAGTGACAGCTTTTTCTAATACTTAGGTAGTCCTGGTGTCTTAATCCATAAAGTGCAACATTCAGAACAATTATCTGATGCGAAGCATTCTCTAACATACACTGCATCCTTTTTTTCTTGCCTATGTAGTTTGTGATTTCCACTGACTACCTTCCTTCCATCCATCAAGTCTCTGATGCTCCTGTTAGGTCAATATTCTGTCTTAAAACTAAGTGTCCTGGTTCTTTTATCTAATTTTAAACTTGTAGCATTTCAATAGTAGCATGTATGTATTTGATCTGGTGGCTAGTTTTTCTATGCTATCTTTTAATGGTATTTTTGGGTGCAGAATGAGCTTGTGTCCCACATGAGTTTTATGAACTTCTGTCTTATGTTTCTTCTCTGGGATATAAAGCTTTTTATAATTTCACCCCTCTATGATATATCCCCAAGGCAGATTTTCTTCTGCATCTGTTTAGGTTCCGTCTAGTCTTTAATTCAATCTCCTTCTTCGGTGACCTTCCTGGTTTTTACTTACAGCAGCTTTATCTGAATCCCATTTTTGCTGTAAAGACTTTGTACAAAGTTTGTCCAGTTCCTGATGAGTCTAAACCCTCCGTTCCTACACCATTGTCTGAAGCCAGCATGAAAGACACTGCTGGAGCAAGAGCAGAGGTAGATAGATGGTCAAGGATATAATTTTGGTATTTGAGGAGGTCACCTGATCATCCTAACTGAGGGACTCTGCAGAGTACTAATCTCTGTCTGAAAGCAGTGGTATATCATGTACCTTGCTCATGCTGATTTACTCAGACACATTTTGTCCACCCAAAGGCCTCGTGGGGAAAATGATTTCTTGCCTCATAAATGCACTTCCTGCTTCTGAGATATTCGACAATAGTAGATGAATTAGGTAAGTAATTGAGCAGTGGTTATAGGCTGTACCTGTGGGAAAGACAACTCCATTTCTTTAAATAACTTGTCTCTGCCTATGCTTCTGAATTTGAGGTGTGCCGTTGAAATCAGTGTATCCATCTAGCACAGATGTATGCGAGGAATTTTGCTGTGAGTGCACATCGCTGGATCATGTCCTGCTTCTCAGCCACTAGCACCCCCCAGTCCTCCTTGGGGCTGCTCTCAGTCCATTCTCCATCCAGCCTCTATTTGTGCTTGGGATTGCCCTGATGCAGGTGCAGGACCTTGCACTTGGCCTTACTGAATTTCATGAGGTTCACTCAAAGGGGAAGGTAATTATTCACTACAGGATCAGTTTTACTCTAAAGATCCTGAGTAGACACAGACCCCTGGATATGCCTGCCTTTATAGACTATGCTGTTTGTGGCTTAAGGAGTTAGGCAGCATAGTAGTTTGAAACTCTCCTTGTTTTTCTTTGTGCAATTGCACGTTTTGATTCCCTTCCAAAAGGTATTAGCAGATCTTTGCAGGATGTTCAGATCACATGCAAGAAGGAAGGTGCTCCTTCAGCAGGATATTTCCTTATAAAATCACTTACAGCCTGATCTTTAAAGGACACTGTCACAAGGACACGCTCTCTTCCACTTCTTCCACAGGTCTCTGTACAGCAAGAAGTTTGTGTGGATGTTAAATACCATGTATGCTTGCAATATTTCCTCTTGGGTGCAGTGTTTGGGTGTTTTTGTCCATTTATTTATTTTGAGCTTTGCTGAGTTTTATGAGCATTGCCGTGTCACAGGAGGAGTTTATCTTACCCACAGTAATGAGTTGTTAGTAAATGCATGTTTTCCTTTTGACTTAGTGTGCATCCTAATTTTGTTACTGCCAGATGTAGAGTTGGACTTAGCATTACTGATGGAGTGAAAGGAAGATGCGAGAGAAGCTGGCAGTGTGAGTGACATGTGTGGAGGGAAGGGAGGAGGCAGCTTCCCTTCAGGCATCACCTTTGCAATCCTCAGCCACCATGGATAAATCTCTTCCAGTTCATTTCCTTACTCTAAAATGAACAGATAAAAGCCTGGTACGAAATGAACTACCCTCTTACATATGAAGAGCCACAGTGGCCGAGGTGTCTGTAGTGGCAGGGGATTCTCATGGAAGGCGGAGAGGCAGCGGGCAGGCAGGGCTCATCCCGCCCCCACCCAGAGCAGGGCAGCTGGGGAGCACCAGGACAGCCCCAGCCCTGGGTGTGGGCACCTCCCTGGCACTGAGGACCAGTCATGGGCCCACGGGTGGGCTGAGCGTGGTTGGCCCAAGGCCAGGTGGGCAGGGCTGTGGGAGCTGGAGACTGGCCCTGCTGCGGTGTCGGTGGGGATGGACCCAGGGGGCCGCCCGGGAGTCCTGGGCGCTCGGCTCTGGCAGGGTGAGGGGATGCCCTCCAGGCCCGGCACACCCCAATGGGGTGTGCCATGGTACTGAAAATACACGGATTGTGTTTCACGTTCAGCACAGCTAAAGCATTTGGTGGCTAATGTGGTCTTGCTCTCTTTCTCAAAGGGCATTTTGGTCACTGTGTCTGTCTTGAACGGGTTTTCCTCTAAGAATATCTGCTGTTTCGGATAAACACAGGCAGCAAGTAGAGCTTTGGGTGTCAGCCTTGCTGCTCCAGTGCCAGTGAGACTGGCTGGCTCCCAGAGTCAGCAAATGGATAGGTTAGGAGATCAGAAAATTTAAGAAATTCTTCCCACAGTGGAGTAAATACTCCTTTTTTTTAACCAAAAAGTGTGGATGTGAAAAGATACGTATTTTCATTTTCATTCAAGTGTATGTATCCCTCAGCTCTCTGTTGCTAAATATAGTTTTGATTTTTTTTGTGGACTCCGGAGTGATTAAAAAAAAATCTACAAATTCTGTAGTGCCTTTATAAAGGTCTTTTTACAATTCCGTGGTGACAAAAAACCTGTAGACTTTTCAGTGTGAAATACTGTTTACTGAAAATTTTTTGAGTGTTTTTCATGTTTAATTGCAGCAAATAAGAGGGGCATGGAGCTACATATTTATGGTCTCACTATTTAAAACACATCTGTGTATGCCCAGCTTCAGAGTCTGTGCTGGAACACCTTGCAGACACTAAAAGAGTTCATGCATTCAATCATCTAAGAAGTAGGAAGGCCTGAATAAATATGACAAATAATATCAACTTAAAGGGCTTTCGCAGGGTTTTATTTTTCCTTCCAGATTTTTTTGATAATTCAAGAAATGCAAAGGAAAGGTATAAGGTTATGTATTTATGGAAAGAACAAAGTAGAAGTGTGAGAAGTCCATTGTTCTCTAAAATAGGTACCTGGTAGATCCCAAATTTTTAACCTCTTTTCGTATCTCCAAACTGAAAAAAAAGTAATCCTACAGCCTTAAGATTTTAGGGCAGTAGCTCATTTCTCCAACTCACTCATGGCACATCCTGCTACTGTGTAGGAGGCACAATCCATTAGTTGTCAGTTCCCATCTCTCTGAGGTCAGCTGTCTCAATCGTGGGAACCAGCTGACAGCTGACAGAGGTTGATTTTTTCTTCCCTGTATGTCGTTAGCAGGATTTCAATTAGTGCAATTAAATGTACCTGTTTTCTTGAGGCCTTGTTGGCTCCAAAATGTGCTTCTTGGAACAAGTTCAGTGAATCACTTAGCCTAGCATTATTTTTCTTTTGTAGGTTTGGTTTGAGTTTTTTTTAAAGCATATTTGATATTATTTTTTCTGACTTGATCTCTTTTAGAATTTTCAAGTACAGCATCTATACATTTGACATTTCTATTCCTCTTTCTTAGGAGGGACCTATCAGATACTGAATTTTTGTTCTATCTGTCCATCAGCAAGTGGATTTTTATTGCAATTTATCACAAATTCTTTGGACAGCTCTTCAAGGATGTAGTGTAACACCATACTCTTTTTTTTGCTAGCTTTCTGCTCTGGGTCAGAGAGTAATATACCCGTGATGTGTAAAGGTGTGTGTTAGGTTTCCTTTGATCAGTCCTTTAGGAATAGAAATTCCTGATTACTGAGAAGCCTGTGGTGCTGTAATACCTGTGATGCTCTGAATCAGAAAAGGTATATTTAAGTATTCTCCCCGCACCCCCATCTCTCAGAGATTAAATAGCCCAGACTGTCTTCTTATTGTCTTATGTCTCTGAACATAAATATTTGCAGGAACTTGTTCTTTCTCTACTTTCCCCTTCCAAAGCTCAGCCCAAGCAATTGCTTTCTTGTCAGCTGGTGTTCTCTGATGTTGGGATGAGAGAACACCCCAAGAGCAGGAAAACATCCACCTCAGTTTGGGCTGGGCGGAGGAACAGAGACAGAAAAGCCAATACCCAGATTGTGAAGTGTGAGCTCCACTGGCCATGGCAGGAAGGTGCTATGGGGCAGTACCCCTGAGGGTGCCTGGTTGCTCCCTTCATTCCCACTGAGAAGCTTCAATTCCACTGCAGTGACCACCACCTGTGCCCGAAAAGCAGCGGAGAAGCTGCTTTGGCCGGTTGCTATGTCAACTGCGCTCCCTTTGCCTGCAGAAAGCCAAGCACTGGTTGGTATGGCAACCCTCCTCAGAGCACCCAAGGATGCTCGATGAGGAACAGGCTCTTTGGAGAAGGCACTGGGGTATCAGTGGAGCTGGAAAGGGGTATGAGGGGCAGGAAAGACCCATGCAATCACACGTTTATTTGGGAAATTGTTTTGTAGAATCAAAAAGTGGGTTGTTGGGGGCTGAATAATTCCTGTTTATAGCACCATCCCTTTGTGCTTCAGTAGAAGAAGAAAAAAATAATGGTAATTTGGTGCAAAGGATACCAAGACAACAGGGATGTACGGAGGGTCACACTGACATCAGTGGGACTGAGCTGCTTTAGCATTTTCTTAATGGAAGAATATTGTAGCCACATGCTGGGGAAAACATGTGCTATGTTTTCGACCTGTCAGTACTGTAGAGGTTTTCACAGTGTCAGAGAAGAGCCCTACTCAGGATCTTATAGGTGAGATGAACCTTTACTGTAACAGCAGGTAGACCAAGAAACATTAGAAGATGCTTTGGTGGGCTAGAGTGGATATGTGTGTGTCTGTGTGCGTGCTCAGCTCTCCTTCACTCGGGCTGCTCAGGAACTACATCTATTGCCAGAGACATTCTGATCAGGCAGTTTTCTTGTAAAAGACTTTGCAGAACGATAGACTTTGGTGGCTTTCTCCATTTTCTGGGAATTAAGTAAGAAACTGTATTGTTTAGACATTGGACAAACCAAAATGTCAACAAGTAAAATATAATGCAGAAATATAGGTTTCAGGCATTAGAACAGGCTTCCCAGGGAAGTGGTGGAATCACCATTCCTGGGAGTGTTCAAAAGGCCTGTAAATGTGGCGTGTGGGGATAAGGTTTGGTGCTGAACATGGTGGTTAGTGGTTGGACTCAATGATCTTAGAGGTTTTTTCCAGCATTAATGATTCTGTGGTTCTAAATTATTTCTTTAATAAAATTTTTCTTTAATATGAAAGTTGCTGAAGCTATTAGAAAATTTTGAATGCTGAGAAAAATGTTTATGTGATCATCTCACACAACTCAATAGCATTGCTGGTAAATTCTGATTTCTTATGGTTAGCCTTTCTGAATATGTCCTTATTAAACTCATATTTAGCTATGTGAATTAACGTGTGCATTAATCTATTTGTCAGATCTCTTCTGCACATGGTAGGGGGACAGATTTACAGATATGGTGTCAAAGCATAGGTTTCATGAGTTTGGCTTTGCACCTCACTTCAGGCTTAGTGGGAAGAATATAACTCAATCATCAATGGTGCAGAAATAGCTCTTCATACTACAGGAGCCATATCTATTTTTTGAAATTTAGTAGAAGGTGAGGGAAGAGACTTTGAAGTTATAAAAGAGACTAAGGCATGGATTTTCCATAATTTTTTTAATCCACTGAATGAGTACTTACTTTATTAACTCATCAAAATGAAATAATCCAAAAACTGATGGTAATAATCACATTTGTCTTTTGGTCAAGAAAACAAGGATGTGAGTTTACATCCAAGTGCAAATTTAAATCAGGAAACTACATTTCAGGCAGACACAAGGCTATCTTCCCAAGAAGTGAAATAGTTCTTTTTTGCATAATTTTTTTCCAATATTTCCAGTAATTTTCAATATATTCTTTCATTTTGCATGAATAATTTCTTTTGCTTAGTTGCCATATTAACAATATTTCATCTTAATTATTAATTGCAGTGTTTATCTAGCAGTCATTTCGAAGGAACATTTTTACAGCTAACAGAAAACTTGTCCCTGATACATACTATAGTAAGACAGTAAACAGTGATAAATTGATATCTAAATTTGATAACGCTCAAATTTAGAGCATTATTGCTGCTATAATTATGTTAATTTTATTTTGATGAGCAAACTATATTTTAAAAGTTTTCTTTCACTGTTATTGAGTGCAGGAGACAAAAGCTAGAGATAACAAGCCCTGTAATAGAAAACAAGTAATTGTTTCCTTTACTATTACATCATATTAGTATTTTTCATTCATTAGTCTTATAGTCAGTGCATTAGGTACCGTACATTATCTGTCTGAAGTGGCTTTGTAGGGATGGGTTTGTTGTGTTTCCTGCATGATATGCTCAGTCCAGGAGAGACAAATATCATGTGGAAAATGCTTAAAAATTTCTTTGTACATGGTTGGCACATACAATATTTGTTAGTCTATAATTCTTACTTAAGATGTATTAAAATCACAAGCAGTACACACGAAGAACACAGATGTATTATATGCTAAGTTGTGATATCAGCCTATTTATTGTTGTATCTAAATGTCTTGTCTTGATAATATCCAAAGTATTATCTACAATTTGAGGTTTTTTAATTATGTTTTCCACTCCCCTTGACCAGGGAAAACTAGATTGAAGGAACAACCATCACACCTTTTTGTGTGCCTTTCCTTACATTAGTGGCATTGTTGCCATGCTAGAAATTCAAGGATGCCCAGCACTACTCTTTATCCTTGTTGGATGTTCTAGGGTCTTTGAATGCACAAAAGAAAGATCATGTTGCCTGTGCAGTCGAGCTTTTCCCATTTTGAGGACATTTCACCTGTATTTGAGAAGCACTGTGTTTGTTGCCTGTCAGGGCTTTGCGTAATTTTGTTACCATGCTTGACCTGAAGCGTCTCATTACTGTGAGGATCTGGAGAGGTAAATGTTGAATGTTGCATTGTATTGTTTGGGGAAAGAAAATATGTTTTATAGAGGTCTTTGCTGCTGAGAAAATTGTCCACTGCTCTTTGCAGTAGTTAGAATTTCCTAGAGCTAGCAGCTCTCTGTCGTCTTTGACATACAATAGCACCCTATTGCAGTAGCTGTAGTGGGATGAATCTCTTCTGGCTTTAGACATCTACCTTCTTGACCTCTATATCAGAACTAGTCATCATAAGCTCTCTGGAGGGAGGTGGCCCTTAATAAACTTTGTAGACTACTTACTGAATGGTAAAAGTTCATTTTCTCATTTACCTGAAATATCTAGTTCATATTTTCCAGTCTACACTCAAACCATTTTTGCATTTTCCTCTGGGGTCTAGACTAGGGAAAAACTTTCTTTATAGATACAAAGTCTTGAAAATTAGTTCATCAAAGAATGAGAACTGATATCTGTATGGGTTATAATAAGTATAGATTCTGCAGGTAGTGAGTGACTTGGGTGGAGCCACCCTAAGGAACTGGCCTTTCGTGCTCATTTACCGCTCCTTGCACAGCCAAGCAGTTTCAGTGCAGTTCCAATACAAGCTTGCTGCTGCTTTTTTTTGAGGGAATTGAAAAAAGTATGATGGTGGTCAAGCATGGCTCATGTTCATTCTTTCTGTCATCGTCTTCAGAGCAGGTGAGGCTGGAAGAGCCCACATGTACAATGATCCTTCAAGGTACGGAGTAGCACACATGCTTGCTTGGGCACTCTATTTCTGTCATGTCTGTTGTTCAAAGTTCAGAGAGTGGGGTCAGGCAGACGTGTCAGTGTGTCTGGGGGGTACATTACTGTTGCAGAAGATGCTGCTTGAGCAATTTCCTTAGTAGATACCAAGTGAAGAGCTCAGAATGAGCTGATATTTCACATGGAATCATGTACTCTTTTTTTTAAACAGCGACTTTTGCGGGTATCATTGCTTTCATTGTATGCAAATATAGTCATGTACATTGATAGACATAGAGTGTTGAGGGGTTTTTTGATTTAAAATTAGGATGATATATGAAGGCAGCAGGGTTAATAGAGAAAGCACTAGTGAAATTTGTACCTTAGAGAATGTGTTTTGGAAGTTTGTTTTTCATTCAAGACACAGTAGGCTTTGGATGCTTGATGGTTGTTGTGTTTCTGCATGTAATTTGCAAAGTTGTTCCCTGACGCAGTAAATGTTATTTTAAAATAAAATGCAAGATTATTAGTGCTCATATTGTTACATATGTTTTATTTAGCTAATTAATTACTCAATTCATTAGATGTTAATATGTATTTTATCTCAAACCAAAGGAGAAAGAAAGCTAGCTTAAACCATTTTTTTTTGTTCAAATGTACTGCTTCTCTTATATTTTGGTGCTGGCCAGCTCACTTCTTGCAATGCTGTGTAGTGCCACCTCTTTTCTCTATTTCATTCTTTAGCATTATTTTGTGCATATACTGCGCATTTACACATAGTAAGCTTTTGGTGTACCGTTCTTGTGTCCACAACTTTTATAATCCCAAATTTCTTGACGTCACTGTGCAAACCATTATACAAGCCAGGCACATAAAAATTTTGAATGTTAATAGAAACAAGCTTTAATTAAGGTGGAACAGAGCTGGTAGAGGATATTTGCTCTAATGCATCAGTGTTAGAAAACTGGTTGCAGAGAATGTGAGGAGAGAGGTGGTCTTTGTGACATGGTAATGGGAGCGAGGCAGGTGCACCCAGTGTCTCATGCACCTCATTCACTGCTGAGCAGGGACCATTAGTCTCACTGAAGAAAGCTGCTGACGAAAAGGTTAGAGCTCATTTTCTTGAGCAGTCATGTCAGATTTGAGGTTCGAGGAATTAGAGTCCTTCTAGGCAGTTCCACGTGGACTCCTTTCTCCCATCACTGGGCCCTTTTGTTTTCAAAGGTCTCCTCTTAGTTTCTTAAAATGGGAACAGCTTTTCCTTGATATCTATAATGATTTATTTTTCTAAGCAATTAAATTTGATTTCTTTAAACCATAGCAGCTCCCTCATTAAAGAGAATGAATCATTGAATCAAAAATGCAAAGGCTCTGAGTGTGAAAGGCAGGCTCAAGTTTCTTATGATTTCAAGGAAAGACCCTAGGGCTTGAGGGAAACAGGGCAGGAGCAGTGCCTGAAATTGGATTGTCTCTACATGAAACCCATTACAAGAATGGACCATTCCCAACAGCCATGCGTAGAAAACTTCAGCATCTTTTTCCCAAACAAGCATCAAGCCTGAGGGGTTTTGCATCACCAGCTTGTAGAACCAGATGCAAATGCAGGTATCCTGTGGCTTGCACACCTGCTGCTAAATATTTAAATGTGTTTGGAGATCACATAAATTTCTCAGTGTTTCTTGAAGAATCTCATGAAGAGTTTTATTGTTTAGAGTGCTTCTGTAATTTGAAAATCAGAGTTTTAATGGCCTGTACTTATGGTCTCATTTTTTTTCATGTGATTTATTTTTTCAATTTTGCTGGTACATAACTTTAAAATGTTCCCAGGCATTTTTTAAAATGTTTTATAATACCATGAAGCTAATGAATGAGGACTACCATCTAAGACTTTCAAAGTATTTCAATATAGCGTTATTACGACATGAAGAAGTCAGGTTAGCAAATTCTGAAATGAAAGAATTTTTAAATGCATGTTTTAAGCTTCTGCATCCATGTTGAGGCTTTTACGGTAGTGATCACAGCTCGTAGTAAACACCATAAACCTTAAAACTGAAAAAATTATGAAAACCAAACATTGACATTAGTAGAACTTTAATACAATTTACTATTCTTCTAAGTACCGGTGTAGCCTGTTGATGAGAAAAGATTTGTGTCACTGCAAAATGCAGTCTCACGCAACGGTACATGTATAATCAACATATTTGCAGCTTATTTTTCGTACAGAAATTTGCATACTGCTTCAAAATACTTCAGTTTTTTTTCCATTTATCTACCGTTTTTAAAAATGGGGAACATGGCAGTATTTACCCATTATGTCATTTATCATTCCAAAAATATTGGGCAGTTGTCAGAGGAACTTCATGAAAGAAAAGCAGGAACAGGACAAAAGATACTGATACCTGCTGAATTTCATAAGAGTTGAAATGCCCCCTTAGAATAGAGTGATACTTGAATAATAGGAACTATTTATTAAGTGATACAAATATTTAATTTTTATTAAACATTTTAAAATATTAAATTTACATTTAATCAGCAGCAGAATAAGCTATCAACAGGGAAATTATTCTCCTAGTTACACAAAATGTGGTTGACTGCTGTACTTCTCTTTTTTTTTCCTCACCAGGATTACACTTTGACTATGTATTTTCAACAGTACTGGAGAGATAAGAGGCTGGCTTACGCTGGCATACCTCTCAACCTCACGCTTGATAACAGAGTGGCAGATCAGCTTTGGGTGCCTGACACTTACTTCTTAAATGACAAGAAGTCATTTGTGCACGGCGTTACTGTGAAGAATCGAATGATTCGCCTTCATCCGGATGGAACGGTGCTTTACGGCCTCAGGTCTGTGCTTCCACGATGAAGATTTCATCACTGCTGTTATGTGTTGTTGATGTCTGCTTCCTGGGACAAGGTTATTACAAACATTGGCTAGTTTATTATGTAACCTTCCCTGTAACTCTGAGAGATGCCAGTAGAAAACAAATGACACACTCGATGTTTCTTAATTTTGCCGGAAGCGCCTTCAGTCAGGTTTTATCTGTTTCTGTACAGTCACCATATCTGGAAAGCCCACTGGCTAGAGGAAGCAGAAAGGCACGTATTAATTGTAAACCTGAAAATTCTGTCCAAAATACAGACGGTAAGATTGAAGGCCAGTGCTTATGTTGTCTCTTGATGTGTTCATAGTCTATAAAAAAAAAAAAGCCAAAGTAGCCCTGGTTGAGGGGAGTCAGCCACAGCTAAGATCATGACCCAGTACTTTCAGTGATTTCTTCAGTCACCACTGTAATTGTTATATTTCAAACCAGAGGTACAAAGTGACCTTACATTCTCTTACTTTCTACCTATTTTAGGTTTTACTTGTGTTTTCTTTCTTTTCTGTCATAACTTTTATGGTTAGAAATGCTGAAGTATCCTTCCCTTAATAAATTTAACTACACCAGAAAAAATCCTAGTGGAAGACTCAGTAGTATCAAAATACTGCTTTTTTGGACAGGTTACTTCATTTGCTCCAGTGGTTTAAGCCAGCAAAACAAGTCTTTGCCAGTGAAAGCTCCATTTGCGTAGTTGGAAGTTTCCTTTATATTTAAGTGGAGATAATACTCAAGATTGGGGCATGTAGGTAGTGAAGGATAAAAAGTCCCTAATATAAAAATTAATGAGGTCTGAAAAGTTGTGCAGATGGATTATATATCCAGTGTCATTATTCTACCTGCTCTTACTTTTTATCAACAGTTGAACTTTTTACTTGGCTTAGGCCTTGGCCCTCACCTCTTTAACTCCTATTACATGTCATGTATCGGGTAGAATTGGATGAATCTTTCTAGACAAACTAGAAACAGACTCAGCCTAATATGAAATTTCAAAGTTTAGAATGTTTTCTCTGTAATTAATTGGTTTTAGCAAAAGGAGGCTTCTGTTTTGCATGGTATTGACCCAGTATGGAACACTACAGGCTTAGGATTCTTTCCACAAGCGGTTAAATGTAAGAAAAAGTTATCTGAGATATATTTGTTTTCTTCAGGTCAAGAAATATCCCCACAAGCAATATAATAAAAAAGTAAAGGAGATTAAAACTCCTATGATCCTAGTAATGTGTAGAAGTCTTTCTTTCACACTAAAAACATTTAGAGCCATTCAGGTGAGGATTATGTATCACAGAATAGTGAATTTGAATAAGTTGGCTTCCTCTTCTGCAAAATGTAAGTGTCCACAGGAAGACTGCCTTTCACATAATAGGATTCGCTTAGCACGGTTTTCACCAGTGGCTCGTGTAGCACACTTCTTCCCATTCGTTTTCTTTGAAAGCGTGTAACATGCACGCTACATCCATGACGTAGAGCAGCTAAGTTACATAGTGAAGAATGTCTGTCTTAAATTAAATCGTGGCAAAATATAGGACATTATGATCAAAAGGAAGAAAATATCTGAGCCTTATCTCTGCTGATTTAAAGACCTGTGCCTTGTGTTGTTCCATTACTACCCTACTTCCCCTGTTTTGGCTCCAGAGCATCCCAGTGGCATCGGCTTCAAGGAGCAGTCCAGAGGCAATGTGGGTTGAGGCCAAAACTTAGAGTTTTATGTGCCACAAAGCACAGAGTCACTCAGAATAATAGGTGAAATTTTGGAGGGTTACTACCAATTACAGAACCTCCACAGAGCAAAGCAGTTCCTCAACACATATATGATTGAAAGTGATCCCAAGGCCACACTGGATGTGTGTTCTCTTCTGCAAAGTGTAGGATTTGTCAGTTCTGAAAGACTTGACCTTCAGTCATCCAAGGTTCCTCTCTACTTCAGAGAAAGCACTTTGCTACTGCAGCGTAAGTCTAATAGTGGGGGAATGGAACAGTACCTTTTTGAAGTTCAGCCCATTTCTGGGGAATTTTTTTCTTTGGGCAACACACTGAATTTGCTCTGCCTTCTTCAGAACAATCTACAAGGCAAATGATGATAAAACAGCTTTTTTTTTCATAAGAGACGAAGGAGGAAATAACTACTTTATAGTCTAGGGATCAAAAATAGGGTCTGACTGCTTGTGTGTTTCTCATGCATAAACCTCTTGTTTTTAGGCAGTACAATGTTAAATGTTAAAAGTAAGTGGAGTGGAGGAATAAAAGTATTTTATCTAAAAGGTCTCACACAATTATTACCCATATATGAAACATCATGAATGTTTGCAGGGTGAAAAGGTTAGTTGTGATCAGTCAGACAAGGCAACTGTGCTTCCTTCTATTCTTTTTTGGATGAGTGTATTTCTGTATTAAGAAAGTAAGCTGTTAGGACTGTGACTTAGTCACATATGAACTATCTGTATTGCCTAGGCTGATTCATACTGCAAAATTGTTGGGGACATTAAATATCCTTCTCTCAGTTATGTATGCAGCACCTCACAGCCCATCGCAGGTGGGGTTCCTATAAAATATAGTCGTTTAATCAAAGGCAACGAGTCCAGGAATACAGTACCAGAGACAGATAAGAGAATTTATATCCAGAGGAAAGAAAACCAGAGGAGGAAATTATGAACAATTAAAAACATTTCCTTTTTATATTGCTCTCACCCAAATTGTATGTGTGTCTGTGTCTGTGTCCTGCTTCATCTTTGTCTGGCTCATAATCATTTCTCTGTCACTGCCATGATGATGAGTTCTTGAAACCTTGTCGTCTTGTGTCAGGCACCATCCCATCCCATAACAAGTAAACCTGCTCTTCTTGGGAGCATGCACAAGCCTGAGCCATTCATATTTGCTTTTGGTATGCATTTGTGTAGGTTAAATTTGGTTGCTTGAATGTTCATTCAGGAGGGACCTCTGAGTACTAAACTTACTTTGAGAAAATGAGGTAAATTTGTTTCTGTCTATTTCTAGCTATATCTTCTTTTCTAGTGGATATTTGTTAAATTAAAAACATACCTTTTTCTGTAGTGTAAAAAGTTTCTTGAGCAAGAATGTACAGTTTCTGGTACTGAAACTTGTGACACAAAACCACTAGAGTACGTGAACAGACCAAAATAAAAATACGTTCCTTAAAAAGTCATAACACAATTATTAAGTTGAATATAAGTTTGCCAGCTGTATAATTTTTTACAATATTGTAAAATTAATCATTTGTGTTCCGTATGGCTGGCATTTAAAGCTAGTTATACAACATAATAGTTAAGAGTCTGCTAGCACATTCCCTTTTCTATCAACTTAGCTCATGAGAATTCTGCTGCAGGTCCCACATGAGGCCTAGGTTAGCGTAGGCGAATCTACTAAAGCATGGGAGAGAACCTTCATATCAACAATTTCCGAGCATGCCTACTTGTTTTACTTTGAACACAGTTATTATTTGACTCAGGAGCAAGATCCTTTCATTGCACAATCAGTATGGCTTTGTAAAGGTGATCACTGCTTGTTAATCGATAATCACAGATTTAAGAACAAGTTTTCTGCTCTAAGACCATATGCTAATCCTAGTTTTATATGCTTAGCTAGAACTGCTCTTAGTCATCGTATTGAGGAGACATTCAAAGAATCATAGAAAGCTTTGGGTTGGAAAGGACCTTAAAACTCATCTCATTCAAACCCTCCTGCCATGGGCAGGGACACCTTTGATTAGAATAGGTTGCTCAAAGTCCTGTCCAGGCTTGCCTTCAACACTTCCAGGAGTGGAACATCCACAACTTCTCTGAGCAACTTGTTCCAGTGCCTTACCACCCTCAAAGTCAAAATTTCATCCTAAAATCTGATCTAGATCTACCACCTTTCAGTTTAAAGCCATTCCTCCTTGTCCTATCACTGCACATCCGTCTAAAAAGACTTACTCCAGCTCTCTTGTAGCTTATCTTTTGGTACTGGAAAGCTGCTGTAAGATACCCCTGGAACCTTCTTTTAGCCATCCAGGCTAAACAACCCAGTTGATTAATTATCTCCATAGTTAATAGCCCTGTGTCTTAGCACCCTGCCTGAGGTTCCAGAAGAGCATTTGAAAACATTGGTTGCAGAGAAGACATTTCCCTAAACTGCAGAGCAACTGAGGAACTGCTGTTTGTACGCTGCTCCAGCCCACTGGAGTTTGTGTTAACAGAGGAACCAGAGCAATTCCCAGATGCAGCTTGGAGGAAGGCTGACCTAAGTGTCCTCTTGTGATACAATACCTAGTACTTGAAATCCTGTGGGACTAGCATAAGAGTATTCAGAGGACAGTCAGAAGAATCAGCAGTGACAAAGACATGATCATGCTGTAGGTAAGGCTGGAAAGCACAGAGATCAGGCGTGTGCCTTTCTCACTGGCTACTGATAGGAACACAAGTAAGAACATGTAGAGTAACAGATCCTTGAGCTTTTTCCTCTCCTAGCTCATTCATTGCATTTGTGCTCATACAATTGTCTCTCCCTGTGCAAAGAAATTACAGTATTTTCTTGCAAAAGCACCTTCTCAGTCAGAGAAGAGTGGCCTCTGTTGTCCTGTGGGATAGCAGTAATAGCCTTAATCCCTTTCTTTATTGTGTAGTTATTAATCTAAAATGATCCTATGTACTAAGGATAAGCGTTCTTTCCTTCATTTTCTTTGGTATTGGATAGAAAATTCATAATAACATGGGGGTTTTTTTACTATGAAAGAGGTGAAAAAAGGCACCTAACTACTTTTCTTCTCTTGAAACATTGCCCTGGAATTTTAAAGTAGTCTACCAGATTAGAAGACTGTAATTTCAGGAGGTTAATAGGTAGAAGAAAAAACTTCAGAGAAAACACATGAAAAAAACATTAACATTGAGGATTCCAGCTTTTAGAAGTACATTTAAGGCATTTTTCCATCTTGTATTTATTAGCATAAATTATCACTAGAATATTATTTGTTTGGGAACAAACTGTGTGCAAGGTCCATGTCTTGTTTATGTCAGAAAAGGATCAGTAAGGAATGGAGCTAGTCAGGTTCAGAAGATAATTTAAATGTGAAATTTATATGAAGCCATTATAAAAACAATGATGCATACTAATGTACATACTCTTGGTGAAGGCTGTGATTCAGAAAAACATCAAAATATGCTGCAGATTAATTATGAGCATATAACCATATGTTATATATATAACATATATCTGTGTAAAGTTAGTACAAATATATAAATCCATTAATTAAAAAATAAAGTGACAGTGGTGTTTGAAGCTGTTAAGACAGTTGTCCTGGTTGCACATGTGTATTGTTGACTCTCCTGATATACCAGAGCTTGATGAATAATGCTGATTCATCAACAGTGGAATGTTCAGCAAAACCATTCTTAGGGTGCTACATGGTTAAATACACAGAGAAGAAAAAGTATATTTTTATTTGAGGAGAAAACTTAAAATTCAATATGGAGCTTTGTCACAAAATCCTCTTTAAATCTGAAAACTGGGGAACTAAACTTTGAAACAAAGCATTTTGCTGGACTTAAAACTTTTTTTCAACATCTCAGGGTTTTTTTCCTAGACCTGCCACAAAACCAAGAAATCACTTATTCATGCAGCTGTAATCATTTTGACATTGGTAGCAGACTGTTTTCACTTCATGGTTTCTGTTATAAAGTTGTATCTTTTCATCTCAGCAAATGTTCGTGTAGTATTTGCATATGAGGATAGGTGCACTGAACCCCAAAGGGGCTGGTTGCATAAGGGTACTTCACACCGAGTTGTTCCTTTGAAAGTCAGTGTAATTGCTGCTCTCTTAGGCTGCTGTTCAACGTAAAAATACGGACCAGATTCCCAGTTACTGTGAGCTATTCTTCAGAGGGTCTTCACTTTGCGAGATAACCAAGCCCATCACCAAAACCTGGATTACTGGCTGTATGGTAAAACTATTTGATGCTTGTATTTCAGAATCACAACCACTGCAGCTTGTATGATGGACTTGAGAAGATACCCTTTAGATGAACAAAACTGTACTCTGGAAATAGAAAGCTGTACGTACCTAAGAAAATGCATGCGAAATCTAGTTTGGATCTAGGTTGTATTTTTTTTTTTTTTTTGTTTTCTAGAACTGTGTAATATTTACACATGTGCCTATAAACACTATTTGAATCATGTAATTATCACCGTTTGGATTTTTTGTTTGTCTGTTTATTTGACTTATTAAAAGATACCAGGAGTCATCCATTTCTAGATAGATGAATACATCCTAGAAAAAGAAGGTTAAGACAGAAAGAAGTCATTCAGTATTCCTGCCTGACTCGGCAGAGGTAGTGACTGGATGCTTATCTTCAACACAAAAGATGAATATTTGTATTTTTATCAGATTCATTTTCAAGAGAGCAAACACTGTGATACAATTTTCTTTCAGTATGCTTTATTATGTATGGATCATCTTGCTGCAGGACCTACCTGGAGGCTTTCAGATCTACCCCATTTAAGATTTGAAATTGTGTTACAAAAAGAACAATATTCTCTTTTTCACCTAGTCATGTCCTAGAATTCCAATATTCAGATGTATATTTGCACTTCAGAAGTACCTGGTCCATTTCTGCTACTGGCTGGAAATTGTGGGCCATATACAGAAAATACTAGTATGTATCCTATATTCAGCTGTAGTCCTCCGCTAGTGAAAGCTAGTGGAAACAGTGCAACTCACAGTTTACTGTGAGTGGAAAAGGTCTGCCCTAGTTATGTTTCTCTGTGTTCATCAAATAATCAACATTCTTCTGGTGGTTATCAGTGTAAATGTATACTTGGTTTCAGTGCTAAATGCATATATCTTAAATTGTGGATAGTGTTTTCTTCTCACTGTGACCATTAGTGAATATTATATGAGTGACTAAAAAAAAAGATAAAATAAAAAGAAAGCTGAGTATTTTGCCTAAAATTCCCAGGAAGTCTGCAATGGTGTAGCTATTTGGGAGACCTTCCCATAGGCAAAATACCATACAGCTCTCCAGCTGTTCCAATTCTTTTTGTTGTCTCAAATGACAAGCTGCATGTTTGAAGCTACATTGGAGTCTGTTGTTATTTCTGACTTACTTTCCTGCTTTGCCTGTAGATGGCTACACAACTGATGACATAGAGTTCTACTGGAGAGGTGGAGATAACGCAGTCACTGGTGTGGAGAGGATTGAACTTCCTCAGTTCTCTATTGTGGAATACAGACTGGTGTCAAAGAATGTTGTCTTTGCCACAGGCAAGTATTGCTATTTGCCTATTTAGTGTTTAATTTTCCTGTGCATGAAAATTACTGTTTTATTAATAATAATTAATTATTACTACCAGTCATGATATGTAGCCCATGTTGCATGTTTGGATAAAGAAATTACTTGACAAAGCCTGAAGGTAGGAGCCCATGAAATCTCATCCAGACCTGTGTTCAGTACTGCATTCAGCTCTGGAGCCTCCCACACAAGAAGGACGTGGACCTGTTGCAACAAGTCCAGAGGAGGGCCACAAAGATGATCAGGGAGCTGAGGCACCTCTCTGATGAAAACAGGCTGAGATAGTTGAGGTTAAGCCTGGAGAAGAGAACCTTCTAGCAGCCTTCCAGTAGTTAGTGGGGCCAACAAGGGAGCTGGGGGGGACGTTTTACAAAAATGTATAGTGATAGCACAAGGGGAAATGGCTTCATACTGAAAGAGGGTATATTTAGATTAGAAATAGAAAGGAATTCTCTACTGTAACAGTGGTGAGACAATAGGTTGCCCAGAGAAGTTGTAGATGCTCCATCCCTGGAAGTGTTCAAGGCCAGGTTGGATGGGGCTTTGAGGAGCCTGGTCTAGACAAAGATGTCCCTGCCCACAGCAGTGGGGGTGTAACTATATAGTCTTTAAGGTCCCTTCCAACCCAAACCATTTTGTGATTCTTTGATTCCTTGTTTATAGTTCTTTTTCTTGTGTGTATATGATACTTAACTAGACACCTAAATATCTATGATCTAAATAAATATTAAGGCATTCACCTCTGAATCATGAGTTTAAATGCAGCCTGCAGGGTAACTGATCATACATAAATGTGTTGGCATGCTAGGACAAAACACCACCAATTTTATAAACACCTCCCTGCAACTTTTCAGTGCATGTTTCTTTTGTTGTTATATAGTGAATGTAATGTCTTTTATGTCTTGATTTTCACTGACGGATATATAGTACTTTATACACAGCCATCCAGTGCACTTGTCATCATTGTTAAGGTGCTAAAATGAAATCCCTGCTTGTTTCCTTGAAGATGGAATAAAAGTTGCTAGTAACTCACAGCACTGGATGTCTTTAGATTACAAAGTGCAGTGCTGATTTACATATTTGGTGTTAGGCACTAGTATAGGAATATGTGTGATGAAACCAAAGCAACACAGAAAGCCATCAGCACATGTGGAGCCATTATTTGACTCATTATTGGGGGCCTTCAGATTTTCAGTGCTCTTCAGACCACAGGAGTGTGCTGTTCCATCTGTCTCAGCACACTAGAACAAATGAAGCACAGCTCAATCATGTTTGTAAGCATCACTTCACCCACTCTTTGGACACAGCATCTGTTTCAAAGTACACAGAAACACAAGTTGTATTTCAGAACAAAATGTAAATATTGCTGGGATTGAAATTAGTATGAGGGGGTTTGCCAACTGCTGCTGTTCTTGTTTACCATTGTGAATGGAAGATTTTTTTTCTATAGAGAATCAGTTGCTCTAATCCTATATCCTTCTGTCCTGCAGTTAGTGTCACCTTTGGCAGCCAGGGTTTACCTGCACCTCCACAGGACTGAATATGCTTTTGTAGGAAGGCTCTTTTAGACAACAATGAGAATACAGAGAACTTATTTGGGGAGTGAATTTTATGACAGTCCAAGGCCACCTTTTAGTTCAGTATGAAATATTTCACTAAATGCATGACTTAGTAATGTAGAGATGAAAGATTTGTAAAAATCAGGAAAACGAGAAATCCAAAGAGATATATGAAAAATACAAGAGAGAGTAAAAACTAGGAGCGTGTATTTCTGTGACTGACCAAATGTTCAGAATATTGATGGTTCTTTCTTTAAAATATTAGTGAAAGGAATACAAAAGTCTCATGCTTCAGGGTTTAAGACAGCTTGGCATTAGGGAGTCACAGAGAACAGCATGTTTCTTGTACCATTTTCTGAAACATTTAATTTTTGTCACTGATGAAGACACAATACTGAATTTACTATTTCTTTGATACAGGACGTTATTAAAAATGCTTGATCAATTATGACATTTTAAGACAAGTATTTCCATGCAGGGGAAACATCACATTTGTTTCTCAAAACCACGTTTAAATCTAAATCTGAAGCATGCCAGCAGATCTGGTACATAAAGTCAGCAGACTCTTTTCAAGTTTCTTTTCAAGCGTTTCTTACAGTCCTAGTAATTAGGGCCAGTTTCTACATTTTTTTGGAAAATAAGTTAGGCATGTTTTTGGCTTTGAGGTTATTGAAGTCTCAGGGGGAGATATTAGTTCTTTGAGCACAATATCTCAGTGAACATTTCAGAGATTTCAGTCCTAGTGTGTTTTGATTGAATAAAACTAAAAGACTTCAGAGTCATGCCATAAACAGCTTTTGGATTAGTTATTTCTCCTATCCTCCAAGAGAAACTGTGCTGTATAATCTTGTGTAACTTAGGCAAAGAAAAAAATCTGTTCCCATAGTTACTACTGAGAAGCATTGATAAGCATGGGAAACCCCCCACAGATAATGACAGAAATCTGGGTGGAGCTGCAAGAGTACTGGAGGAACTGCATGCCTGTGGAAGTATAGAATGGAAGTTAAAATTCATCTTGCCCAATTAGCAAAATTTGTCTGAAAAAGGTATAAAATTCATTATGGACAACTTCAAAATACAGCATCTGTGCAACTAATTAATCCTATCCAAATTAAGGACAGAGAATTCCAGGTTATGCCAGGGTTCTGTGTGCAGAAATATAGAGGTTACTGTTGATCTCAGACTGAACATGGGCTAATAAGATCTTTTTTGGGGAAAAAAAAAAAGAAACAAACAAAACCACAAATCTCATCTTAAAAACTAGTCCGATTTACATTGATAATGCTTGAGCTTAGTACTTGTGGTCAAGAGTAGCAGTCATGAAGGCAGTAATGGAGCAATAAAAGAGGGTTTATGGAAAAGAAGCAAGTGTGAGTGAAAATCTAGAAAATGGCATACTTGAGGTTAGTGGAGAAACAAGTATGCTCATGTAGTTTAAAAAAAGAGAACACTTGATTGGGAACTAAATAAAACTTTCAGGTGTCTAGAAGGTGTCTGCAAAGCCATGTACAATAGTCTATTCTCTTTATTCCTGATTTTTAAATTGCTATGAAGAAGAAACACCTGATTTGACTATCCTTCTAACACCAGCTGAAGGCCATATAGGATACCATAAGATATTTAAATGGCACTGGATGCCCATGTGCCAGTAACTGAATTAAGCCCACAGTCAAATGCTATTCAGTCAGTGCTGTCAGTGAAGCCTGAAGAGCCATTCAGCTCTTGAATACCTCTGTTTTCTCAAATGAATATTTTAAGACACTATTCAGTTGCCTAAACATAACAATCTGCTTCTTCTTGAGCTGCTGTAGAAGATCCTGGTTAGCAGTTAGGCTGCTGTTCTGGCATCTTACAGCCTTGTGTGCTGTGTTCACCATCTAGTGCTTCAGTATTGATTACTTAGATAGTATTCTGTTCTGCTCTTCTTCAGCTTATCACATCTCAAATGGCCTTAGACACCTCAGTAGAGGCAATTAAATCACACCCTTAGAATCAGCTGGCTCTAAGTCTAGATCTCCACGGTTTACACTAACAGCTCATGCTCCATCGAGGTGCAAATATCTCCTTTCAAACACCTGAAATGTAGTGCTAAGTCTGTTAGCTGAATCTGCCTCTTAAATGTTTGTTATCCCGAAATGCTAAGGTACTGTACAGGAATGGGGATTTGTAAAACACCACCTAACAGCTTCGAGTCACATAGCAGTCAAAGCCATATTAGCAACCTGTTGCTAAGAGGAGGGTAGTCTTAAAAGATTTGCAAATGAAATATTTGCTGTATTCTGAAAGATCAGTACATAAAGTACATTTCCAATTAGTCAAAGAACCTTCCCAGAAGAACATATTAAAATAGGAATTCTGTAACTGACCAACTCTCTTATCTTGTTCCATACTTGGATAAAACAGCAAGAGACTAATTTAGCCTTGAGGCCAGATATTTCAGCTTGCTAGCTTTTAATGAAATTGGAACAGAAACAAGTAATCTCTTTTTACCAAGTGCCCAAATATGTGAAAAAGGAATATGTGGGGCTCAATTATTGATTAAGTATTTGTTTTAATACCTTCATTCTCAATACTGTTAGATTTAAATACTTCTGGCCAAATTCTGTTATTCCCATAGTATTTAAATTAGCCCATATACCTCAACATATAAGATGGGAGGAAGGATAACAAGGCAAAACAAGGTAACAAGGAGAAAACCACAAAATTTTCAGGGAAACCTAACAACTAGAATTTCCTGGTAATTAATCTCTAAATGTACAGAGCCTTAATTGACAAAGCATTATGTGATCATAATCAGACAAGTAACAGTGTGATTGTTGAGCTCACCCAGAAATCAACTTCTATTAAATAAGTTACACAAAATAGGTTCTTCTTAGATAAAGATCTGGACTTACAGTCCTTGCTCCATGAAGGTTAGGACCCATCCTTTTCACTGAGCTTCAGCCATTCAAAGAGGGGGAATTAACTATGGGAAATAAGGAGCAGTCCTTCTATTATTTGTTTTTTTCCATGGATTCTTGTGGCCTGTTTGCTGGAGATACTGTAGCAGAGATGGCAGGCTAGAGGTAGGGTCGAGAGATAATTTTTGAAGTAATAAAAGCAATACAGTTGAAAGTAATACAAGCTCTCATAGTCTCAGGGAGAGCTACCTAAAGGAGAACCCTGTCTGCATAGTATGATAAAAACCCAAGCTACCAGTTCTTGTTTCAATTTCAACCTGACCCTAACAAAGACTATACTATACTTTATAAGATCATATAGTATAAAATTATGGTTTGCTATACAACCTGCAGTATAGAAAGCTTCCCTACCCATGGCAGGGGGGTTGTAGCTGTATGGTCTTTAAGGTCCCTTTCCACCCTATTCTGTGATTCTATTACGTGTTGCTATAACACCATACTATTCTGAAATTTTCTGATACAGACGTGCCAATAAAATTTGAGCTTGTAAAATAACCATCAAACAGGATGACATTCCATCTACCACTGTGAAACTGAGCAATGTGTCAACTGCAGTAAGCAGCTGTAATGCCAGCAAAACTTTTGTTTAGATTGCCCAGGAGCCTCACACCATCAAAATCTACCCTGAGACTTGCAGTGCTTGGATTCATCTTGCTCTGATTTATGGTGAATATAATTTCAGTGTCTACATTTGAACTAGGTGTCTGAGTTGGTCAGAATCTAGTCCATAGAGTTGGTGGAGTCTGAAGACAGATTCAGTACACCTACAGGAGTCCATTTTAGGAAGTGGTGGGTAATTCTGGGTTTCATTTGCCAGATTGACTGGATGAACTGGAGCTTAGACACCAAGCTCATGTGTAAGCAGTTCAAGTGAGTTGCTTAATCAGCTGCTATTTGAGAGGGCACAAGGCAGTCTTCGTAGTCTCCACATGCTGATCAAAAAGATGTAGGGGATATATCGTGTTTATCAGCTGTGTGCTGGTGTCTGAGATGTCACACGACATCTCAAAAGGATCAGGGCACAATGAGATTAGAAACTGAATCAACTCCAACTCTAGAGCAGGAAGAAGAAAGCACTGACAGCCCTGGCCCTAGACATAGTTCTTAATGTTCTAACTTCAGGACGAAGAACCTGGAGCTTGAAGCGTATTTAGGTTGATGTCTCTGGCCTTGAGGTCAGCTCTCTGGGGAGTCCACCTTTAAGGCCAGATCTCACTAATTTCAGTAATTACCTCACCTAATTAGACAGAAATGGTGATGAGGTAATGGGTGATGGTCACAGGTGAAGCATTCAAGATAAATGTCTAAAGTTCACTCTGTTATACTGTTTCTCAGTTTGTGATTTCATTACTGAACGTTACTAACATATGTGACACGTTATTCTCTCCCCTGTTGACATACACCTCTTTCACCAACACTATTTTCTGTGCTTTATCAATGTTGAAGTTCTCTCTTCTTTCTCTGAATTTCCCCAGTGCATCCAGGGTCCTTGGCTCTGGAGCAAACCAAGAATTGACTTTGATTCGGTGATTCAGGTCTACTGAACTTTCTTGAATTAATCCTTCATACAATTTAATCAAAGAGTCAGTATTTTATGGGAGATTTTTCAGTCATCACCTCTATCAATTATATTCCATGGATATCCAGACCTGGGTGGAACTTTAGGGAAGTTTTATACCCATTTGCAGAGAATCCTTTGAGTGGGCAGTGTATTATATGAAATAATTTTTCTCAATAGAACTTTATAAAGATTTCTGTCCAATTCTCTACTCTTATTGCAAGAAAGGTGATCAGGTCTGCTGCATTTTTAATGTATTTATTGATGGCAGCGTTTATCTATTTCATTGTGGTCTCCTGTTTCATTTATATAGTCTGCAGACATGAGGCCACAGATACATTTTCATAAGAAGCCAAATGAAAAAGTTAAGCTTTGTAGGCAAAAAAAAAAGCAGGCCTGGTTTCAATGAGAGAACTTGTCTTTTGAAATGAAACATTGTTAAGATGTTAAGCAAGCTGCAATATAGATGATTCCTTGCTGAAAATTGTGTTGACTGCTTCAGACAACAGAAAACCTTGGTCTGATTTTCAGGATGAAATATACTCTTCTGACTCCACTAATATACTTCTATTGGTGAAACTAAAAGGCATTTCATTCTGGAAGGAATGCTACTGATTGAAGTAATCACAGCAACCAAATACACCTACCAGATATTTCTTTTCCCGGTGGTAGTTGTTCTGAGATTGTTTGATATAACAGTTAAGGATATTTGCACAAGTTTCATGCTACCTTGATGCTCCTGCTGCCTGGAAAAGGTGTGGCATTTTTCTGTCATATGACTCAAAGTGTAACAAACTATCAGCAATGTGATGAAGAGAAATCTCCAGTTCTCTATTACTTCTTTCCCTTTCTCTTGTAGGAAATCCATCATTCTTCTGTATATGAGCAAATGTAATTTCTTAAGGTCATATGAAAACATATGAATATAATTTAAAGCAGAGTTTGTAATTTTTCATTTTTTCTCTAGATATAGTCTTTCATATATTTTACATATTTGCATTAGGATGGGTGGGAAATGTTCTAATATCTGTTTGGGTTCTTGATATGTGCTAAAATTTTTAGGATGTTCACTAACTAGATCTTATAGATGAGCTGTTAGAAATATCATATCTAAGATTGGTAGTGCGAACACTGAAATGATGGAGCTAATGTGCGAATGACTACCTTTTTCTTATACAGCTGTACTCAGATTTAATCATCTTTGCATTCGGTGAAAAAAAGTCACAATTATTTTTAACAATTTGAGATTTCTAAATATATTGGTCTGAAAAAATATGTATATATGTATATAGATATATATAGATATGTCTAAAATGTGTTCAGTAAGATTAACACCAATTCAATAAGATAGAAACCAATTTAAAGTTAAGTTGATATTAAGGTTATTCATTTTTTTCATTGTTAATTTTTTCTGTTTGTAACAGTTCATGAATCATATATATATATATATATACACAAAATTCAACTTTTTTTGCTTAAAATATATTTGGAAGAAAAAGTCTGGCTGGCTGTAATTGATGTTAGAGGATCCAGTCGGAAGGCTTTTCCTCAATGGAATTCAATACAATCTATTTTTGACATCACAGGTCGCATGTTTCTTATAGTTCAAATGTAATTAAGAAGGCTCATATTTTGAACAACTCTTCATTATAAATGAAAAACTATGCACATTCCTTATTCTCTCAATAAAAATTCTATACAGAAAACTGTGTACTTGGATAAGCATTTTCCTTGGAGACCTAAGCATTTGTTTTTACAAACTAACTGGTGCTCACCTATCTGTTTAATAGTTCAAAGTAATTTACTGTCTCTCTTTTCTTCCCAAATACAAATTTCTTGGCTATCACTATAATCACTGCAAGGTTTCTTTTAATACCAATAAGTCATACAGTGAGGATGTCTTCCCTACTGTTCTGCAGGTGTCATACTACCCCACAAAATGTGCATGCTTCAGTTTCTGGAGAAACTGAAGGCAAATATTCACAAGTGTCTTTCCTTCAGTATAAATAACACTGTTTTCCTCTCTCTTTTCTCAGGTGCCTATCCAAGACTCTCACTGAGCTTCAGGTTGAAGAGAAATATTGGCTACTTTATTCTTCAAACCTACATGCCCTCCATACTGATTACCATTTTATCATGGGTGTCATTCTGGATCAATTACGATGCATCAGCAGCAAGAGTTGCCCTTGGTATGTGCTAAGAATGAGTGGGACATTAAAATGTCAGGCTGAATGTAGCCTTCAGAGGTTGTTAAAAACTACAACGTGATGTCAATGTTTTGATATTCCAAAATAATTTGCATCAAAATCATGTCAACCAGTATTGCCTTAAAAGTGATAAGTTTTCCCCTGCATGCAAGACTGTAGCTACCACTAAATCTCTGACATGAGCTGCTCATACAGGTCCCAGACTTGTTCTCATCAAAGTTAATATTGTCAGTAAGTTTATCTAGGAGACCAGCTCCACAGTCATACGTGAGCGTGGGCTTTAGTCCAGCTCAGTGTGGGAGGACAAATGTGGCTCCAAGACTCTTCCTGAGGTCCTGGGTGCTTTAACTGACACTGGCAGGAACGGACTTCAAGAACCATTGCTAGTTCAGCACACAGGGGCACATCAGCGATGGACCATTACACGCCACCTAGCCCTCAGAGTACATGGTATGTTAAGTGCATGTTTATGACAGCTTAAAGTATCATTTACCTCATGAAAGAAAAACATGGACTTGACATAGGTGTGTGATTCCTGCCCAAGACCTTTTCAGATCAGGGTATCCTTTAAAGAAGGGAAGGTGACTAAAAAATTGAGTAGTTGACATGCTGAAGGGAAAGGATGCCTTCCGGAAGGACCTTGACAAGCTTGAGAGGTGAACTCGCATGAACCTTGTGAAGTTCAACAAGGCCCAGTGCAAGATCTTGCATGTGGGTCAGGCAATCCCAAGCACAAGTACAGGCTGGGTAGAGAATGGATTGAGAAACAACCCTGAGGAGAAGGACTTGGGGTATTGGTTGACAAGAAGCTCAACATGACCCGGCAATGTGCACTTGCACTCCAGAAAGCCAGCTGTGTCTGGGCTGCACCAAAATCAGCATGCGCAGCAGGGCAAGGGAGGTTATTCTTCTCCTCAACTCTGCTTTCATGGCACCCCACCTGGAATACTGGATCCGGATTTGGAGTCCCCAACATAAGAAGGTCACGGACCTGTTGGAGCGAATCCAGAGAAGGGCCAGGAAGGTGACTGGGGGCTGAAGCACCTCTCCTGTCAAGGCAGGCCAGGAGACTTGGGCTTGTTCAGCCTAAAGAAGAGAAGGCTCTGGGGTAAACTTGCGTCACCTTCCAGTACCCAAAGGGGACCTACAAGAGAGCTGGAGAGGGACGTTGTACAAGGACATGTAGTGACAGGACAAGGAGGAATAGCTTCAAAATGACAGAGGGTAGATTTAGATTAGGAAGAGATTCTTGATTGTAAGGGTGGTGAGGCACTGGAACAGGTTGCCCATAGATGTTGTGGATGCCCCATCCTATGAAGTGTTGACGGCCAGGTTAGATGTGTCTTTGAGCAATTTGATCTAGTGGAAGGTGTCCCTGCACATGGCAACAGGCTTAGAATTAGATGGTGTTTAAGCCCCCTTCCAAGCCAAACCATTCTGTGATTCTGTTGAAGTTTAGGAATTCTCCAATTTAATGCTCCCACAAAAACCACACTGCTGCTTGCTGCCCCCTCTTCCCCTTCCCCCTGCGGGTGGCTGGAGAGAATTGGAGGCACAAAAGGCAAAGATCCCAGGTTGAGGTAAGAACAATTTACTGGAAACAGCAATGAGACAAGAAAATGAACAGTGTCAGCAGTATACCAATAACAAAACTGTACAAAAGAGAGAGTGATTCACAAGCGAAAATGCTCATTGGGGAGCTTGCGACCCAACGATGGCCACACTGGCCCAACCCGAAGAGAAGCCTTCCTCCCAGAAAAAGACTCCCTTCCTGCAACCTCCGGCAATGATGTGAGGTGATATAGAGTAACCTTTGGGTCCTAGTCATGCCCCCTTCTGGTTACTGCAAAAATTAACCCTTTCCTGCCCAGAACCAGGACAGGTTCTATAACAACATCTCACAGCAAATATTTCATCCTCTACAGAAGCATACTCAGGGATAGCTATAGCTAAGGAAGATTAAATGGATCTATAAATCCTTATAAATACTTCTGCCTCTCATCTCATCCCAAATTCTGTCTCCAACCCTGTCCTTCTCAATTACACATATCTTCCTTCCCAAAAGTTGTCATTAAGTCTGTGCTGTCTATCTTCCTTCTGTATTCTCTTACTTTCTTAGGACAGGAGCATATTCCCTAGTTCTCCTATTTTTCTGTAATGTACCATAGCAAATCCAGACTCCAACCCATGTCTCTATTATTCCCTGTTCCCTTACCCCATACCTCCCAAAGTCTCACATACCAGAGCAGGCAAGGTAGCAACATATCACCTAGCATCTGAATTTGGGTAGCTGGAGATACTGTAGGTTGACTGCAGTTACTGTGCAGTAATTCTGCATATACTGTGGATTAGCTGGTGTGTGTGGGCATGACACAGTCTGGCATTATCACTCAGCAGCCAGTGTTTGTTTAGCAGCTTGAAGCTAAGTAGTAGCTTACTAGGAAGTGGGGCATAGAGTCCAAACATCTCTGATGTGTTCATGAATGAACCACTGGATAGCAGAGATCCACCCAGGTGGACCAAGTGAGAGCAGCATTTCAAAGACATCAGTCAGCCTCTAGATACATACTGGCCAGGACTGCAGAGACCAGATGGTTAGGCAGAAATTACCATACCCAGTAACATTCTATGCCCTTCTATTACAGGTTCATGAGATTTTTCCTTGTTTAAGGAACAACACTGTCACATGTGGCCTATTTCTGTGTAGCACAAGTTCATCAAGTACTGTAAGACAAATATTAGAACAAAAATCAGAGAGTACAAGGCAAGCTCAGGAGACCAGATGTTCTATTTCCAGTTAATAGAAAGTCCTTTTGAGAGGACTAAAATCCATCTAATAGTTTATTCTCAGAAAACAATTAGTGCCTTGGTGATTATGTCTGTGGCGTTTGTATAATAAAGTTCAGTATCATGAGTCTAATCCTATGTTCCTTTGTATACCCTCTCTTATTAGTCTCAAGCTGATACCACAGAATCACAGATGATGGTGAGTTGGAAGGTCCCACAAGGGACCCACAGGAGTCCAACTCCTGTCCCTGCACAGGACCATCTCCAACAGTCACACCATGGGCCCAAGAGGATTGTCCAAATGCTTCTTGAACTCTGTCAGGCTTGGTGCTGCGACCACTGCTCCGCGGAGCTTGTTCCAGTGCCCAACCACCCTTTGGGTGAAGAGCCTTTTTCTAAAATCCAACCTAAACCTCCCCTGACACAGCTTCAGGCCATTCCCTTGGGTCCTGTCACTGGTCACCATGAAGAAGAGATCAGTCTCTGTCCCTCCTCTTCCCCTCATGATTAAGTTGTAGACTGCAGAGAAGTCTCCAGGCTGAACAGCCCAAGTGACTTAACTTGCTCGTCATACAGCTTCCTCACGGCTTTTCACCATCCTCATTTCCCTCCATTGGACACTTTCTAATAGTTCAATATCTTTTTTAAATTGTGGTGCCAAAACTGCACACAATATTCAAGGTGAGGCCACCCCAGTGCAGAGCAGAGTGAGACAATCCCTTCCCTTGCCCAGCCGGTGATGCTGTGCCTGGTGATCTCCAGGAGATTGTTGGCCCTCCTGGCTGCCGGGGCACTTCTGACTCATGTTCAAGTTGCCATCCACCAGGACCTCCAGCACTTTCTGCAGCACTGCTCTCCAGCCTTTTGTTCCCCAGTCTGTCTGTACACTGAGGTTTCCCCCATCTCAGGTGCAGAATCCGGCACTTCCCCTTATTGAACTTCATATGGTTGGTGATTGCCTGCCCAGTCCTCTAATTTGTTGAGGTCTCTCTGCTGGGCCTTCCTGCCTCCTGGGGAGGCAACAACTGCTCCCAGTTATGTACTGTCTGTGAACTTACATGGTGTCCTAATATGAAGTGGCATAAAAGTTTAAAGGCAACATAGCACCTTTGGACATATATGATTGGCTCTGAAAAGCACAGTACAGAGAAGGTATACCTGATTTCCTAAGTATTTGTTTGAGGAATTTGTGCAATTCTTGGGACACAGAGACAAACTTTTACTCAACCGCTGCAAGAAGTCTGTATTCTCTGCAAGAGCTTGATTCTATTCACTCACTTCCATGTTTTGCCCCTGTGCCTGATCCCTTGCTGCACTGAACCAAATAGTTACCTCCAGAGTGAAGCCAAGGTACAGAGCAAAGGGCAACTCATTCCAGAGACTGTGCAC
Source organism: Callaeas wilsoni (assembly GCA_013398955.1). NCBI lineage: Eukaryota > Metazoa > Chordata > Aves > Passeriformes > Callaeidae > Callaeas > Callaeas wilsoni. The sequence continues at coordinate 98,975 of VWPU01008916.1, forward strand.
TATGGACACTGCAGACAGAGGGTGATATAGGGCTGATCTCAAGAGAAATATTCAAACCTATCAATTCTTCTCTCTGAACTTTTTGCTAGTTAGCCCTAGAAGTTCCTAAATTCAGTCCTTTAAGTGAGGAGAAAAATAACCTCTAGAGTCCTCCCTTGTGGGAAGGATTATAATCACAAAATTTTCTTATTTTTTTGTCTTAGAGGAGTGTCAGCTTTTTCTCCTCCAGCTATGCTTTAAAATAAATTATTGATCTTCAGAAGGACATTTGTCTGCAGGGTTTCAGGATCCCCCAGGGAGTGGATTTGCCCTTGGTTAGTGATAGCCACCTTTCTATTCAATGTGCTTAATCTTCCATATCACCAGACATCTGACATCAATGCACACTTGTTTCACAGTTTAGAGGAAAAGCGCTGAAAACTGCATGACACTAACCTACTAAATATACAAAATATCTGTTACACAATCTCATAGGGTATTACTACGGTTCCCTGGAGTGACACTGCTTACACTGACAGCTTGATTTTGAGTTATATTGTCTTTATTTCTGTCTCTTCAGGTAAAAGAAGCTGTGCTTTATTATATGGCAGCAATTTTATTTCATCCTTTATTTTTGTTCTGCCTGTATTTTAGTGGCTACTTGTAAACTGATGGTATAATTATGGAATCAAAGAAAATAGTAACAGAGGAGACCTAATAGAATGACTTGTCTTGAAATGTAGACTTATTCCACAAATCAGTGTTTTCAGCGACCTGTGATTTGCAATTCCCATAGAATTTCCAGCAGAGATACAGATCCTGCAGTTTATTGTGAATTCAGGCAGACTGGCAGATTTTCAAAAACAGTGCTCCGCAATATATTTTCAGGTACTATGTCCATCCTTAGATAAAATACTTAACATAAGGTTGAGGTAGATATTTTGTAGCTATTTTATTAGTGCCCAGTTTGTTGCTATAAAAATGCTGCTCTTCCTCCTTCTTCCTTTTTCCAAAAAATTCACATACCTGTCTGTCTCCCATTGCTCACCTCACTTCTTTCTATGTAACTAGCCTACTGCTCCAAATTAGTCATCTTAAATTCCACTTATATATTGTCCTTTCCTGAAATAGGTATCTAAAATAGATGGGATGAACTGTTCTAGAAAGGTGCTTGTCTCTCCCCATCTGCTACAAGGAGGCCCTACAGGACTGACATCAACCAACCACCTAACTGTTGGAAATTTAAAACTGTGGGAGAAGTCTTTCACCATCTGTTTGAACACTGTTCCTGTTGCACATCAGTTTGGTCTTCATGGAAGAGATTTTCAGTACAGCTACACTGGCTTCCGTGAAGCTGTGTTAACTCATGGCAGTGGTTCCAGACCCTCTTGTTAGCTGTTCCCTCACTCCTATGAAGGAGATAATTGTGACAGAATAATAATGCATCAAGTTTTAGTTTTGCTTTTTTTTGCAGTGATGTCACCTGCAAGACATCTTTTACAAATTTTTAAGCTTCTTCCCACTGACGAGGAATATTTGCCAAGAAGGAAAATAAAATGGAATGCTTGGAGTTGTAAGATATATGATCTTTTTTCTTTGTGTAGGAATTACGACTGTGCTGACTATGACAACAATCAACACTCACCTGCGAGAGACTTTGCCTAAAATTCCATATGTTAAAGCCATTGACATGTATCTCATGGGCTGCTTTGTGTTTGTCTTCTTGGCCTTACTTGAATACGCCTTTGTCAACTACATTTTCTTTGGAAAAGGCCCTCAAAGGCAGAAGAAACTTGCAGAAAAAACAACAAAGGCAAACAACGATCGCTCAAGGTTTGAAGGCAATCGGGTAGGTTTCTTTAATCTATATATATTCTCTCTATTTTTACATTGCAAAGACTATTGGTATGAAAAAAAACCAAAAAGGCTTGTGTAAAAACATCACTGTCTGGTGACAACCAACCACATCTTTTTTATGGACAAACTTGGCCATTTTCATGTCCAGGAACCAACGTAGAAGAATATATGTAGGCATACAGACGTGGAAGTGAGTATGATCTGTGTGACAAGTAAGAGTAAGAAGAAGACAGTGGGACGGCAGCTAGCTTAAAAATAAAGGCTCAGATCTACAAAGGCATTTATTTGTCTAAATCAAATGTAATCTAACTGTGATTTTAAGTACCTATGTACATTTCCTGTGTAAGCAAATCCAGGACCTGAGCACACCTTTCCTCACTTCACTTAGAGCAGATGCATTTACCATGGGAGAGAACAGATAAAGGATTAGTTCTGCCATGCTAATTAGTTGGCCAGCATAGTTCAGTGCTGTGTGTGGCATTGTCATCTGCTGCTGTTCAAGACCTGCAGAAAAGTGTAAGTCCTAGAGAAACATTCAGATTGATTTCTGAAGCATGGTATTGGCAAGGTCTGTGCTGATTATGCTCTAGCCTCTTTCCTTGCCTGAAGTGTTACTTTATCCAGTGAATACCTCCTTTTTCATCTTTGGAAGAAAAATTCAAGGTATCCAGCGGTATCTGACATTAACAAGCCATGTCAGTTTGAATAGAACATCTTTCTTTTTTTTACTAAAGTGCTGCCAGTGAGGCTTTTTCATTCAGTTCTGTTGAGTAAGACTGGTTTTTTTCTATCAGCTATAAATTAGAGGAGTTCACAGTGATGAAACTACTACCTGTTTATCAAAACCAGTATTATAAAAGTAATTTCAAGCTATATTTGTTTATCCTCATGATTTTGTCTGCTATAGTAAATGTAGTGCAGAACTACACCTAATTATCAGCACTCAAATACGTGAAACAATTCTGAACCAATAAACACATTTTTGTCCATTGTATTATGAAACCAGATTCTCATCACAGTTGGCAATACTACTTAGAACTAAGATATCAGGACAAAGGAACTCCCTTTACTGGAAAAATAAATAGTCATAATAATAAAAAAATACAGATGGGGAAATAAAAGAGTATCTGAATTGAAAGTCATGGAGAAGATTTTAACTGCAAGCAGGTAATGCAGATGTATGCACTAAGGTTTAATTCTCCTGCTGGAAACCATCTGGTACATCTCATCCATTTAAATGATTTACATAACTCAGTACAAGACTTGTTAATGGGTCCAATACTACCTCATGTCTGACAGTTCTTCTATCTTGAGATCAATTTGTCTACATTGTCAACATAATCATAAGTACTTTAACTAATGAAAATGTATATTTTCATACCCAGTTCATGCCATTTCTGTATCCTAGATCTTCTCATACCATATAGCAATCTTTTTTCCTGACTTTTGACTTTTGACCTTTTCTTTTGTTCGTGAAGCATCCCAAGCAAATATCATGAACTGTTCTGCTTTTTCTGCTGGTTTAATATCAACAGTGCATGAATGAAAAATTTCTTCACAGCAAGGGTTGTCAAATATTGGAACAGGCTGCCCAGGGAAGTGGTTGAATCACTATCCCTGGAGATATTTAAAAGACGTGCAGATGTGGCACTTAGAGACATGGTTGTAGTGCAGTGGGGGTTGGTCTCTTCTCCCACGTAGCAAGTGACAGGATGAGAGGAAGTGGCCTCAAGTTGCACTAGGATTAGGTTCTATATTAGGAAACATTTATTCACAGAAAAGGAAGTCAGGCATTGGAACAGGCTGCCCAGGGAAGTGATGGAATCACCATCAGTGAAAGAGTCCATAAGTCATGTGGATGTGGCATGTGGGGACATGCTTAGGTGGTGAACATGGTGCTGGGTGAACTTGATGACCTTAGGGGACTTCTTAACCTAACAGATTCTATTATTCTATCAAATAAGGATACAAATTCAGCACACCAGAGTTTAAAGAAGAGTGTGTTGCTTTATCCCTTGGAGTCCCAGGTATGAAAGGCAACTCTGTATGTGTTATAGAATCATATGTACTCATATTGACTGTGAATATTTGCTGTTCAAATGACACAGGATAAATAATATGGTATGGTCCCTTTCTGTGTAGAAAACATTTTGTCCTGAGGCCTCAGCTGGGGAATTCAGCAGAGCCTTGTTGCAGTTTCTGGATTCAGTGCTTTCAGAGAAGCAGTGCCAGCATGCAACAGAAACAGACAGAAACCTTAGGTAGAGCTAATCGGAAATCTTCCTTTGAAATAAAACATAGATAGAAGATTCAGTGGATGTACGATGTCAAATTTGAATTTCTCATTTGAGAAACACTGGCAAATGTGAAGCATAGGGAATTGATCAGAACAGGCAGAGTCCCATGAACTTCAAGATGTGCATCTCAGGGAAAGTATATCTAATCTACTTTGGACAGATCTACTTTGGATGAAGTTTCTCATGGCTTTGAGACATCACAGCCTTGAAGCAGGAAAATTTCTGTCTTCTGAATCATGTCCACCATTTGCCATGCTATACAGATTTCCATGGATGCAGCAGGACTGGAGTCATGCTAGAGTTTTTAACATACTTTCTATGGAAGACAGTACCCGAAAGCTCTGCAACCTTGGTTCTGACCTCTTTAGGGAGAGTAAAGAGTGATTAACTTCCAATCTCTCCTTTGGTGGCTCTTTAAAATCTTTAAATCTGATGGAAATAACAGTTGCTTGCTTCTTGCTTTAGAGTTGGGACTCCAGTGCTGGATGTTCTGGGAGAGGCTCACACAGTGTACACCAGTACTGCACAGTAAGGGAGGCTCAGAGACACACATGAAGACTACTTTGTGCAAGTTCAACGAAATTATTGGGTTTGTGGTTTTGCTAAGGCTTCAGTCTTCCATGGAGTGTAATTCCATTCAGAAACGGAAGGTTTCTAATCCTGGAAAATACTTCCAATCTCATGTGATTTGGGGCTGAGTGACATTTTTAAAGAAAGGGAGAATGCCAAAAGCAGACAGCCCACTTTGCACTTACCACCACTATTTCATGACTGTCAAATGTATTCTGCGCTTGAAAGGAGATTGAAAAATGTTCAAATATGAAACTGGAAGAAGGTATTATTATTAGTGTATATCTGACTACTGTTTTGAGTTGCTCTGTTGCTGTTTTGTTTTAGTAATTGAATTTGCTTGTTTATGAACCATGCGCATGAGCTCCCTGTCACTGATTAAGAATACTAGCTCAGGGCACTAGAAAAACAAAACAAAAAGAAAACAAAAAAACAACACATAAACCAAACCGAACCAAATAAAAAATTAAACATTATTCAATTTATTGTCCACATCAGATGCTGTAACTTGTGGGTGTAGTGACAGAACAACTTGGTGCTGTATCAGGTCCAGCCAGAGTCAGGAGGGGCTGTGGTGCTGTGGAAATCTCGTTTTGGTAGGCAGCATTAACAGAGAAGGGGCACCTCAACACATTGCGTGGTGCTCAGGCCCTGAGTTCAAGCTTTACTTTTATGGTTCCCAAGACTGGCAGTGTGGCTGAGACAATGTCTTTCTCTCAGGCAAAGGGAACAAGAGAAGGCGGTGGGAAAATGGCATGCTGTTTTCACTCAGAAGTGGTTTAGTCCATGGAAACCAGTAGAACCAGCATGGATACTACTATTGTAGTCTATTTTTTACACATCAGAGAACTGAAGTCCGGAGTGCAAGCTAGCAGGCTTGGTTATAAACATTCCTCTTATAGTACCAAAAAGGGCTTTTCATGCTTTCTTAGTCTTATTGGACTGTAGAGCAAGGGAATTTTAATAAAAAAAATGTTCTAGATTACAAAATCCACAGATGTGGGTATGTTTGTTTTATTTGATAATTGCTTTGCAAAGCAGTTACTCTTCATGCTCGGTAACTCTTCTTCATAATGAATGCATTTGCATTGTCCTGCATCAGAGGTTGCGGGTTTGAAAAGCCAAAACTGGCACAGCCACCCCCATTTTGGTGCTGCTGCTACGGATGTGCCTCCCCAGTGCCAGGCTTTTAGGTACTTCTCTCTGAGTTATTCCTGATATGCTACCACTAAGGCTTGCAGTGTTGAGGAGGGCTCCACCAGCTGCTGCTGCTGAGCTGTTGGCTTCAATGCTCCCGTTACAGCTTGCTGTCCAGCTCTGTCCGTGTGTTGAAACCAGTGAGCCAAATAGCTCCAGGTGTAAGGGAAAGACGAGCTCTTGCAGCATGGAATTGGCACAGCCAGTGTCCTCACATTGCAGAGGTGACAAAGAAAAGCAGTGGGGAGAGAAAAACTCTGCGCTGTATTCTCCTGTGTAGCACTGCTGAAGGTGGCATGATGGCTGGAGCACGTCTGACTAAATTGAATCTCTGGAAAAGGTTTCAGAAGATTCAGAGCTGGTGATGAGATGAAACCTGAGTGAGCCTTTATGAGTGACTCATCTGTGGATCAGCGGCTGACTACAAAGGAAATTTCACACTTAGCTGTCTCTTCTTTTGACTGCTTTTGCATCACATTTTATTTCAGATAATGCACTGTAAATAGTATTCCTCACTGAATGGTTCCAGCCCGTCACAGTAAACCACAGTTACTGAGACAAACATAGGATGATGCTTTTTTTTGTGTATAACCAATTTTCTTACACATACCAGTTTGGGATTGAAAACTCTCATTTGAAAGCCTTGACACTGTGCTTCCTATATAAAGGCAAACTCTAGCATCAAGGAAGAAACTAATTTTTATTTTTCATAAAATAATTCTTCTAATATGGTATCGATGCCTAAATTAAAGTCCTCTGATTGTGGAAAAACTGTTAGAAAAGAATAGATGGTCTCTAAAAATGTTTCCTTTGAAAATTGATCACCATTGTTACGAATCAATTACATTTCTCCTGTTTGTGTTGGCAGATCCAGGCTTCATTTGTAGTTCTCAAAGCTTTCAGTTTTGCTACATAGATTGTTTCTTTTAAATAAGGCTCAGATACAGCCTAGTTTATGGCTAAGTCAGCATGAGAGAGCTTTAAGGCAATCCTGTTCTCACTTGTTCACTCTTGTGGTAGAGGCTACTTGTATAATCAGACAGTGAGCATGTATTTTGGACATTGCTCCCTCCGGGCCAATCCACAGAGGTTATGTGATATATGTTAAAGTCCCCTGCTAAAAATATTGCTTTTTGGTTCAAACTGTGGCAGTTTATGTTTTCAGTTTGGTGGGACCAGAAGTTCAGCCCCAGTGTATCAATCAGGAGGGTAACTATCACACAAGCTCACTCAAGCTTCAACCCCCCGATGACTGTCAGACATGTGGGAAGAGCTTCCTCTGACAAGAATAATGCATAACCCTTTATCATAAGGCCCTTCTCATCAGGCAGTGTCTGCATGAATTTTTAGCTCTGGAGATTCCCGGCTCCAACCCCCGCTGTTGGCCAAGGCAGCAGCTTCCCACCAGGCATTGGTAAGAATAGAGGCTTAGGCCACTTACATCTACTTAGCAGTTTTGTTAATTGTAGCAACCCTTCTCACAAGTGGGATTTCATTGTGAAAATTAATATCTTGACTTCTGTGGAAGAATTATCACTCCATTTAAATTGGGAAGTATGGGAATAGCAAAACTGGCAGTATTCTCGTGTGCATCTTCATCTTTCCTGGATACTTTTTTCAGTGCTGTTTTGAAGAGTAGGGTATTTTTATATCACCACCGTGATGAGTAGGTACCAAATTTTGAAATATATCTGTCAAGGGTGATAAGCACAGCTCTTGTGGGAAGAACGCTCATCCTGTAGCTCATGATGGGGACATTCATTGTGCACTGGGAGATTCATACACGTACTAATTTTGTTCTGCAGCCACTTTGCACAAGTATGAATCGTGCAAATCCTGAGACAGTAAAAAGGATTGTATGTGCAATTCATAGGACATCTCAGAGACTCTAATAATCCAGACAATGTGAAATACAGGGCAAAGGAGGACTATGCGTTTGCTTCCTTTTCTTCTGCCATTGAAATACATCAAGGTTAATTGTCAAACTTCATTATTACTTGATAGACAGTGATAATAATATGGAAGTTCCTAATTAGTTTGCTTCTTCATACTTTCCCTGTTTTTCAAGGTCTTTCCATCTTCCGAGTTCTGCTGGGCATCCTGGGCTCATCTACTAAGCTGATATAACATAATTACCTCTTTCATTTTTTTGGTACTTACTAATTAATATAAACATATTTAAATGGCAGTGAGAGAAGTATCAACTTTTAGACTCAGGGAGAACACTCAACACTATAATTTTTGTTTTTCCTGCAGTTTTAAATTATTTTTAAAATATCCAAGGCATAATGTGGTCAATGTATTTAGCTTTAAGTACAGATAAAACTTAAGGCCTGATTGCCTATTGTTCTACATGTTGGAAAGCCATTTATGCATAAGTAATGAAGGTGAAAGAGGCAGACACTGATCTCTCTGGTGACCAGTGACAGGACCCAAAGGAATGGCCTGAAGCTGTGTCACAGGAGATTCTGGTTGGATATTATAAAAAGGTTCTTCACCCAATGGGTGGTTGGGCACTGGAACAGGCTCCCCAGGGAAGTGGTCACAGCACCAAGCCTGACGGAGTTCAAGAAATGTTTGGGCAATGCTCTTGGGCACATTGTGTGACCCTTGGGGATGGTTCTGTGCAGGGCCAGGAGTCAGACCAGATGATCCTTGTGGGTCCCTTCCATATCAGAATATTCTGTGATTCTGTATGTACTTAAATACTGATTTTGATGTAAAATAATGCAAGACTAACTACAGAGACAGAGCTTTTCATTATGTTATTTAAACCCCCTATTTGCATTTATATTGCTTCACATGATGGGAACTATTTACATGGTATTTGAAAAATTGGGATTGATGAACAACTAAACATACATATGGGGTTTGATCAAAATGCTTCCTATTTTTGAGCAAAATGCTTCCTCTTTTCTTTTTGTGTAGTAGAGTGAAAGACTTATGAGCAAAAAGAGATTTCATTGTAACATACTCCTTAAAGTTTATGAAATATTAAAAAGAGAACTAAATGAAATTGAAACAATTCAGACTCTACCTAATAATAAATCAAAGCTTATGGTAGTTTTCTGGCCCTAGTAAAGTGCTTTCAAACTGGCTTTAAAGTTGAAGTTTTTCAAAAAATATTGGAGAAAGGTATTCGATTGCAGCTGCTATATTTTGTTTCTTAAAAATAGAATAGCTAACATATAAATGAGCCTGGATCCTGGGTAGAATTAAGAAGTAGATTTAGGACTTCCCAAATATAATAGGGCACTGAAGTTTTGGACCTGGAACATACAATCCAAGTTGAGTCCACTGGTGACGTGTTGTTCCTCCAAGAGCAAGGAGCAGGTTCTTTGTGAATGTTGTCTTAGTTTTCCTCCTTCTGGCTTCAGTTAGGTGAGTCACAGTCATTTTTGTGTAAATGACATTAGGCTGCTGGAGTATTTGAATTTTTCACTTGTACTGCAATGTGTATGGTTCAGAAATGGTGAATCTTCAAAAGTGAATCTGCTTCTCAAAATGCACTTTTGTGAGATTCAGTCGCTTCACCCTGCTGCAGGAGCTGTAGTTACTCAGAGGTGGGAGGGATGGAGTTTGATAAAAATTTATTCTGAAATAAGAGCACTAGTTTTGCATATTTGTATCTATGCTGATTCAGCAGGGAATTAATTAATGATTTGGTACTCAGCTATTTTCATCTGTTCTGATGAGTTTACTGGGAAACACTCCAAGGAAACAACCAACCCTTGCTTGTTTTGGGGAGGAGATGTGAGAACCAAACATGGAGACCACAGTGGAGAAATGGGAAGGAACGGCTTCGGTGGAGCCACAGTAGGCAGAAAGAGGGCTGCAAAAAGAATAGAAGCACAGGATTGGCAGAGAAGTAAAAAAAGGGAAATATTTTGGTTAAAGAAGGATGGTAAGAAGCAGGGGAAATTGGCCAAATCCACAGTGTCATCTCTGATTTATAACAGCATTTGAGAGTAAAGCCTGGTATTAGCATTTTGGGGAGAATTTCCAGTGCACAGAGTGACATTTTTGAGCCAGGTGATAAAATTATATTCTAAGGGTCATAAGGAGTAAAACTAAAGTTTTATCAAAGACATTGGCCTTGTTTGTCATACACAGCCATGACTGTCTGTAATCCAGTCAGCTACTTTTCTTAATCTATACCTGGGGTAACATTTTCCCTGGAGCCACTGAGCAACACTCATGTTCACTCGTGGAGAATTTTGCCTTCTCTGTATATTCAGGCAAACATGAGGTGACTGGCACAGGATACCCTGCCATTATTGGTTTGCTTCTTTATTCATCGAGAGAGCTTGTGTACCTTTGTCAAAGTAATTTAAATCATTGCTTAAATGATTCCAAAGTCATGTTTATGTGCAAATACTTTTTAACATGCTGCATGCATTAAGTATTCATACTTTAAGACATCGCCTTAAGATTGTCACAAAGTATTAGCATATAGTGCTCTAATGTTGTTGAGAGCTTAGGTGGTTTATTCAAAATCTCTGAAGGAATCAGTTTGAGAGAATAAATCTCAAGAGTATCTGTGGACCAGAGGCTGAATTAGCTTCTGCAGACCCCTTCTTCTCTCTATCTGCTCCTTCCTCATATTTGACATGCAAGCTTGTTGCTCCATTAACAAAGAGATGCTTTTCAAAAGTATGTTTCCAAATACATTTCATTTGACATTTTGAGAAAAATGTATACTGTCGTGCAGCTTCATAGGACATAATAGTATCTTCAGAGAAAGAATTTACACAAAAGTTGCAACTTTCTTGACCACCTTTCTGGTTTGATTTCTAGATTCAGTGGCAAACAGTGAAAAGCTGGCACATCAAAGGCAGAAACCATGTTCAGGTGGCATGTGAAGTTGGCAGATGAGGTGAAAAAGGCTATGCTGTGCAAGGAAATAACAGGAATAAAAATAATTCCTTGATCAGGAGAAGCCTGAATGCATAGGTGTACCCTCTGTAATACAAGCTTTCAGCTGATAGCCCACAACAGTCCGGGCTCCATGTAGAGGGACAAAGTACCCAGGATGGGCTGATGTCTGTGTATATGTAGGTGGCAGACAGAATCAGGAGAGATCAGGAAGTCCTGAGGGAAAGAGGAGTTGACATCTGTGGTGGAGGAAGGAAAAGGAGTAGAGACCTGCAAGGGGATAGCAGGGCTCTCAGGATGAATCCCACCAAAATGGTCTCTGCTATGACATTTTTAGTAAGCTGAAGGACATTTCTCAAAGCCTAGGAGGAGATGGGAAAGATGACATTTGATGCCATGGAGGTCTGGATGAGAGATTTAGTTTTAAGCTTCATAAGGAAAAACCAGGTTGTTGAGATATTTTACCCATTGCGTAAAAAAATATCCTGATCATAATTTGTACTCTTAGTGGAGAAAAAAAACCGAACAGAAGAAACTGAATCAGTTCTTTTCAGAGACCACCATAAGTAGTGATGATATCCATGACTCTATTTTACACTTGTGTTTATTCTCTGGTTACAGAGACTGCTCAACAGCATGAACTCCTTTCTACAAACCTCCAGATCTTACTTTTGTACCCAAAGGGTTTCTGCCATGGAGAAAATAAATTCTTCTTAATCACCACTTAGGCTTCTCCATGCCATTATTTTTGTTCATATTGTTTATTTTTATTTATAGGCACTCATCAACATAATGTGCCTTTGCCTACAGCAGCAGGATTTGTTAGATCCTTAGGATTTTTTCCCTACTTGCCTGTACATCATTCATAGCATTTTATATTCTTTTTTTTCCATTTGCAAGCAGCTTGGCAAGGCATTACTGATATACTATCATAATTGTCTTCCCTGAGAAGAGATAAGCTGAAGCATCAATAATTGATGAAAGAAATATCCATTTCACAAAATTTTAATAAGACTGAAAAAAGTGAAATGCATATGGACAGACACATAGCTGTGCATACTTTTAATCCATCACACACAGCTTGCAAAGGACGTGGTATCAGATGACTGTGCAAACTTCACAAGGCTGTGACAATAGTCTGTTTTTACAACCACTTTTAAACTGATGCTTCTAGAATGAGATGTTCAACTGCTACACAGTTCACACAGCAAGATCATGTGGCAGGTTAGAAAAATTTATTAATTGCGCGATGAATTATGGATGAATAAATTGCATATGTAAAACTGGAACTTTTCCTGTATTCCATGATTCACTATCTATTTCTGACATGGAGAACTAAATTCGTTTGAACAGAGTCACATGTGTGTTAACTGTCTGAAAATACCTAGCACAGAGCATTTTTTTACCTTCAGCCATCATTTTCCTTGCCTCAAAAGTGGCAGAAAATCTGGAGCTGATCCCTGCATTACCTGTATTGACTGCGTATTGGTCAGCGTGCGGGCCTGGGGCATGGGGGTTGTGCTGCCCCACCAATGAAACTGCCAAGTACTGACTCAGCATTGCTTGGAACTTCTCCTTAGTGCCACTCATGGAAACTCTTAAGGTTTCTGGACTGAAGGAGCCATACATAACTCTGTGCTCCTCCTCTTTTGCCACTCAAGAGGACTGGAGAGTCTGGCCCAGATTTTAAGGCTCTAAATGATCAGGACCTTTTTCTTTATTACTGAAAATGGCACTGCATTGCTCTGTACTTGGAAATTTATATGGGGTTTTGATGAATTTTGTATGGAAGCTCTCTGTCATATGGCTGACCAGGGACCTGGTTTTTTGTCTATCACGGTGATGCCTAGTCCTTGACTGAGTATGGCTTACTGCTAACACAGTACAACATTGACCTTGCTGTAGTTGCAGTTGCTATGAAATTAAGCAAAGTATTATTAATACAAAACCAATATATCTACATAGAAATCACCATCAGGTTTCTCTCAACAAGACTGACTTTGTTAGCATGATAAATATACTTTGTGCTGAACACTGGTCACTGCCTCTGGAATAGGGAGGTGAAAGGGAAGAGTCCCACCTATTTCCTCAATTCAGCCACTTTTTTTTGTATGCCTTAAGTTCATTGGTTTTTGAGATCAGTCACCCAGACGGAAAATCCCTGCAGTTAAGGGTTGCCATGATTGGAAAACTCTGCAAATGACTTTGGAAGGAAAATTTCAGGAGATAAGTTGTAAATAATCTCTGTGATTGAAAAATGCAGAGTTTGGCACATCAGAACCATTCTTGTGATTTTAGCAAACTTCACAGGCACTTTTTTACCTGGTTTTAGATCCCAGATAGGAAAAAAAAAAAGCTAGCTAGTTTAATTTAATTTCCTACTGTAGCAGAGACAGGATCCATTCCTTACTCTCTCCTTCCCTTGCCAGCAGTGTAGAAGTTTCACTGAACTACGCCATCCTTTAAAAAGTGGCTTGTTTAGAGGGAGAAGAAAATGGTGGAGTTTGCCAAGTACAGTTTTGTACTGGATGTTTGGTAGTATGATGATAACCGTGTTTGTAAAAGTATTTAAGTACTTGCCTAATTTTAGGCAGCTGAATAGTGCCATTTCTATTTTAAGATTATCACATGCTGAAAATAATTACATTATTTTTTTTAGATATGTATGGGTTTGGAGATTTACATACTCCCACATTCTGCTCATCGATGTCAAGTGTTTTGAAAGAATTTATGTTTCTATTTTTGCCCCCTAGGTGGACACCCATGGAAACATTCTGCTAACATCACTTGAAATTCACAACGAGGTGGCAAGCAACGAGGTCACCACCAGCGTTACAGAAGCCCGAAATTCAACTATATCCTTTGACAACTCAGGAATCCAGTACAGAAAACAAAGCTCACATCGTGAAAGCCTTGGAAGGCGTTCGTCAGAAAGAACAGGCTCCCATAGCAAGAGGGGCCATTTACGAAGAAGGTCTTCGCAACTGAAAATAAAAATCCCCGATCTAACGGATGTGAATGCCATCGACAGATGGTCAAGAATGGTGTTTCCATTCACATTTTCTCTTTTCAACTTAATTTACTGGCTATACTATGTTAACTGAGTGACTTAGTTTTTTTAAAGGACTTCAACTATAACAAGTGAACTACTACTTGCCTGCAGAGTTTATATATATATTTATATATATATATATTTATATATAAAAAAATATATATATGAACTTTTACTATGTAGACCATACTCATGTTTGTGTGAATACATGTAGCAAAGAACTGTGTGTACTTTAAAGCACATACTGCAAAGCAAAAGTATATGTATGCACACACACATGAACACATTCATTCTGAGGTTATGGACACTTTAACATAGAATGCACTTCAGAGGAACTTTTTAAATTGAAAGGCAGGTGTCGTCAAAGCAGCAAGCCTTGAGAAAGTAAGTGTTGTAAATTATCACTACAAAACTTTGATTGTCAGAAATTTTTGAACAGCTGTAATCATGTATAAAGTCAGTATTTAGTACCATCCTTTGTAAATGCTGCCATACACACTAATCATATAGCAGTAGAGTTACACTGGTAAGTTTAAAATAAGTTATTTATATTGCAGATCCATCAACTAACATTTTATCAAGCCAAATTTATTTTTCTTTGCTAAAATTTCTTGGGTTTATATATGTCATAATACGTCTTTTCCCAGTCCTGAATGGGCATCGTTTTTAATGATCTCTTGCTTTCTCTTCTGCAGTAAGCAAGCTGATCATGGGAGTGTTGTAGGTCTTTGGAGACATATACAGGTTTATAATATTTCAAACACGCATTTTAAGTGTCCATCAACAGTGACATGAATCTTTTGTAAGTACTGTAAATGTACAGCACATTTTCCTTCCCTTGGACTGGGTCCAACTGCCATGTCATTTTGAAAGAGAACAGCACATTTTTAGTATAATTTAGCTGAGAATTCAACTACTGTCAATGTGTTCTACATCTGCTGTAGATTTAAAGATTGTTATTCCAGTGAAAGCATAGAAGATGTCTCAGGTTATTTGTTACTTCAACATGAAATCACCTAGCTGTAGCCTTTTTTAAACATGCATTCATATTACTTAACATTCTTATAACATTGTATGTTAATGTAAAATATATTTGCATAATATGCATATAAGTATATTTTCTCAATAATTTTCTTCCCTATGCTTGCTATTGTGACCGCATGTTATGTCATATTTTTGTTTCTGTGATGTTATAACTTTTTATTCTCTAGAGTTGAGCAAATAGAGCACTTCCGATACTTTGATTCAGTAATGGAGCATTTTCATATTTTATTTACATATTGAAAGTATACACCTACACTTACCAAGGCAGTGTGCTGCCATCACAGATCACAAGAGTATGTTTTGTTTCAGCATTAACTGTGTTCTAACATACCCTTCATGCAAATGTGACCATTTTGGTTTTGATCCCAGTGCATTCCCTCACTGGGATTCCAACTTTTTTCAGTCTAGTAGATTGTAGTCATCAAGGTATGCCAGTTTCAGATCTGTAAACCTAATTTGTTATTTATCAGAACTAAATCTTTCTAAAGAAAAGAAGATATATTTTTTGTAAACGGTGTTTCTATCATGTACATTCTCAAATAACAACAAATACAGTAGCATAAATAGATCTAAGAAAACAGAATTCAGGCTTAGCCCTGACAGTTCTCTGCATGTGAAATTCCTGTGGACATCGATGAGATTTTTTGACAGAGAGAGAGCTTTGGATGCTAGTTGGAGACTTCTGTGGGCGAAAATATGTGTGGATATGCATCTAGCAGAACCACCAAATATGAATGAAACTGAAAAGGCCACCTTGGCTCTGTAACGACCACCCCCTGTTCTCGCTAGTACTTGATTTACCTGTGAGTAGAGCACTGATACTTGGGTTGCTGCCGTGCACGAGCCATTACTGTTCCCACCCCTATTTGCAGCTGAACTGTGAAACTTTGCTCTGGACTGAAATTCCAGCGTAGATGAGCCTGGGTTGCAAATGTGTTTCAGTTCCATTCTCGGGGCTGCTCCTTGAGCACGAATGGGCTGGGCACAGTTGCCTTGCAGCGTCGCTGCTGTGCCGTCCCCAGCTGGAAATGGTCACCAGAACCCCGGCTGCTGGCGTGGGCAGGATCAGCGCCGCAGTCCTGCTGCATCCTTGGCAGTGGTGCAAGGTGGCTGGAACTGCAGCTTTTAAGCACTGTGTCTGCAGACAACTACACGGCATGAAGAGCCTCGGAGGAACCCGTATAGCTGGAGCAGAAAATCTTAGTGTTTAAAAGCCCCTCAGTATTAAGTCCCATTGGTAAAATGCAATGTATTGTGAGCTCTCTAACATCTCTTCACACTGTGAAGGGATTATAGAGCACATTGTCATCTTTATAATCAAAGTAACTAACAATTAACACCCTCCCAAAGTACATATTAGATAGAATTGTCGAAAAACTCTCCCAGGTTCTTATCTTAATACCAAAATACGTTTAAACAAAACCATCTGATTTTAATAAAAATTATAAATGGTAGGTCTTGCTTTAGAAAAATTTCCCTACTGAAATGATCTCCAAGCAAGTCTTCCTGTAAGTGCTCTAAAGAACTACTCTAAGAAGTGAGATTTGAGAGTGGTCCTACCCTCATGATTTAATCACAGCACTCTCTTTTCTTCAAGCCCCACCTCTTAGAAATCACTTGGTCAGGCAGAAACCTTCAATAAGAAGGGACTTTTTAGTTGAGATAGAAATGTATATTCCAAATCCCACTGAAATCAGTTCTTCAGTGGCTTCAACCAGAATTTCCAAGAAGGCAGAAAATGACTCTCTGTACAGAGCAAAGAGGCAATGTGTATTTTTCAGAGACCTGCATGTGCAAGAGGACTGAGTCTCTTAGGACTCTCTCCCTCTCTTACCCTTTGCACAACTGGAGGGCAGCATGTTACTGCAGCCCCCTTCAGGGAACTGTACTCCCCATCTTGCCTGCCATTGCAAAAAGTAGGCAGTTGCACATTTCAGCTTTTTCACAAGATTTCACATTCATTGATCTAGTCACAAACATCTTTAACCTTGAACGGATCCAAGTCTTGGTTTGACTTGAAAAAAGCCAGGAAAAATCTCACGTAAGGTTAGCACTTCATCTTACACACACATTTTTTGTGCCTTTTTTTGCCAATTCCGTTCCTGCAGTCCCAGCACGACTTCTTACACACACAAAAATACACAGATAAAACCATGTGTTAAGAACAGTGTTTGCCTTGACCTCCCATTTTCTGGCTCTTGACCCTGTGCACTAGCTGCAGTATATTATTTTAACCATAGGTTGCTTTAAGACTAAAAATGGTAATTTCAGTTAAATCACACCAGAGTAATGTATTTCATAGCTAATTAACTCCTTTGTAACTCAACACTACTATAAATAACATTTAGACATAATTTGTTTGTAAAAGGCATTAAAAAAAAGGAAAACTGGAACTATCTTCTGTTATAATCGAAAGGGTCAATAAACAGTAGAAATATTATGGTGGTTTAACTAAGTTTATTTCATCCCATTGTAAAGATAAAGTAAAACCCAGTCCTTTGCTTAAGGCACAGCTATGTATTTTTGGTATTCTTCAGCAGTGAAAAAAAAAGAGAATAGTAAAATGGAATGATGAAGAGATGCTTTATGAAAATATTGATGAATGAATATTAATTTATTAAAAAGGATTTAAAAATTATTTGTTGGGGTTTTTTTTCTGGGGATGGAGGGAGCATGATGACTCTGTTTAGCTAAATTTAAACTTAAATATCATGTAATGATTAGTCTTACACATTTTATAGAAAAAATACCAAATATGAAAGCATTTTCTAATCAACACACAAATAGCAGAAGAGATTCTTAAGGATTAAACAACTGTATTTCCTAGTGTTTTATATAGTAGATCAAGCAAGAGGGAAAAACTACATCCACTGACTTAGGAAGATTCTTAATAGCAAACCAATCTGTCTTCAAGCTGCAGCATTGCCATTCAAGAGCAAAAAGTTTGTTCTGTGCTTTATATGAAAAAGCCCACCTCTACCCAGGACACAAAAGAGTTTTTTAATATCAAAAAAAGACAGTGTTTATTTATATGTTTTAGTAATCAAGTACTGCGTTCATTAAACTTTTTATTACTAAATATTAGTAAGTTATTTTAGAGAAGTCAGGATATAGAGAATTTTGCAAAAGGGGGTTTTGAAGACACCTTGATATTAGTGCTACAACCCCTTCCCCCAAAACCAAAAAATACCTTGAAAATTTGGAAAGCAGGAACAATCTGTGATATGCTTGCTTAAATCTCATAGTAGCTAATGATATATGTCACAGTTTTTAAAAGTAGATAAAATATTCAGCATCATGGTTGTAATGGCCTGTTAAATCAACAGAACGGCTCCCTCTTATTTCAGCACATTTCTACTCACATTTAGCAATGCTTCCCAGATTGTAAGTTACATCTATGATCTATTTTTTCTAGTCCAGCCTGCATTGTAGAGTAGGAGAGATTAACTTTGTAGCAAGCTTAATTTTGTGATTGGGAATATTTGCTAAGAGATGCATTTTTTTGTGTATTTCGGAGATGATGAATGGATAAATACTATTTAATTGCTTAAGTACTACTCATTAAATCAAAAGAGTTCAGGTTCTAGTAGAAATGATGGGTTCTCTTCTCCAAGTAGTTATGGTCCTGTTAGTATCAAGACTATTTCCACAGATGTTGGTTTTATGGTCACAACTGTCACAACAGCAAGTGCCACCTGCTAAAAAAGGTACAGCAGTAGCTGAAAACTGAACTAAAACAGTGGGAATCTCAAGGCTTCTCCAAACTGGTTTTGAACAAAAAATTTCTCATAAGTGCCTTCAAACTCCTCCAAATACAGGGTCTGAACTTCCCAAAAATTATTTCAGATTGTGGGTGTTTAAATTATGTGGTTCTTACAGCTTGTGAGAGCTGATTTGTGGACTCTGACACATTCAGAAAATCAAACCCTTTCACAGTTTGCCCAACATACAGCGTCACTTGTTGTGCTTGAAAACTGAAGCTCTGTGGATAGGATATAATAGTAATAGTACAAAACAAAAAAACAACTGCCCCTAAAATCAGCCAAAGTTTAAATCACTAATTAACTGAACTGAAGATAATGCTCAAGCAAGCACAATATTTGTTTGGACAATGTCCCTTACCTTTGCAACATTCACTGTGGTATGTCTTTGTCCCAGCACTGCAGCCTAATCTAGGTTACCAAGTTTTATTGTCCCCGGTAACAAGAGAACACAGAACGTGGCCCCTGTGCTGGCATACCTCCAGGGAGGCGAAGGGAGAGCACCTCTCTGGGTTTTCCCTACACTGAGCTCTCCAGAACAACTCTGATCTCGGCTCTGAATCCCTCCTTGGAGGCACAGATCTCGCTCCTTTAACTCCAGAGGGAGCCTTAGGCTAACTCTGACTTAGCCCTCAGCTTACCACCAGCAGTTGGATTGTTTGAGCTGTCATTGCTCCTGCTGCACAAACCTGGAGATAAAGTCGCTGTTACCTCAGCTGTCAGAAGGTACACTGGCAAACGGCATGTGGACTAGGGGTTATGATACATTATGGTAACCTCTAGGTTATTCATTCTAATATTGTATTTAAATATATTTCAAGTTATGTCCTAGCCTTCAAGGGTTAGCACACTTGTCTCCAGATGCTGGTGCTTTTTATATGAATGTACTTGGGACAGAGCATGGGGAGTTTTTCTAAACACTTTAAATCTGCCCAGCAGTACTCTCCTGGGCATTTCCTCCATCCCTCATCCACATCACAGCTCAGAGTTTGCATTGCCCCTGCACTAGGTTAACCACCCATCTACTGAGAGCACAGAACTGCAGGCATGTGCTGCCAAGTGCTGACTTGCTCAGCTGTACCATTAGATCTTCTGCTTGTTAGAAAGTCTCTCACAGATCAGATGCTATAATTAGTCTAACAACAAGCTGCTGCTTCACACCTCCTCCTAAAATGCCAGCGCTGCCACTAGGGACCCTGTTTTCCCATCCTTTGAAAACTACTAGAAAAAGAGGGATTTGCAGGCTGTCAGACAATTAAGAACCTCTCTTCGTTCACCCAGGCTCACATTTTGCTTCAGGTTATACATTTAATCTACAGGGACAGAAGTAATTTGGTACAAAATTTCCTGCCCAGGGCTACTCTAAAGAGTTTGCAGTCCAAAACACAAGTAATGTAGGTAAATGCTGAAGTATTTTAAATTTCTAGCAAGAATCTTCACATCTTTTTTCCACTGGAGATATTTAATGTGAAAGGCACAAACAACTGCAGAAGCAGGAAGCAGCACACAGTAAGTCTCCCTATGCAAGCTGCCCGAGAGCTAGGCTGGAGTCAGGCACGTGTGCTCCTCTTGCTTTCAAAGGTCTTTCTTCTTGGCTGAGCAGCTGGAGAGTTTTGATGGAAATTCTAGCTCAGCTGAGAGTGATCCTGAAACATGACCCAGAGCACTCTTTGGGCAAATGCTCTAGGCATCTGCCTCTGATGTAAAGAGCTGACAAAAGCACTACATCTAACTACACCTTAGATGGAGAGGAGTCTCCTGTCAGGAACAGGCTTTGGATGCCAGGCATGTCTCTGTGAGTGCCTTCAAGGCATGGATTCTCCCTACACCCTGTATTTCTTGCCACTGCTCCTGGACAGTTGCACACTGGATGTGCTACCTTGCCCTGCAGAGCTGTACAATTCTCCTCCCACAGCAGAGGACACGTGGACTGAATTCACTCCATCTCACATGGCACATTTATCTGAGGTATCCAGTTAGTCCTTCCATCATTGTAGACCCTATTTTAAACAAAGGAAATACATACTATCATCCTGACGGCTATTTAAACCACTGTCTCGGTTTGGGCAGGTGTTTACCAAGAAAGGCCGGAGCTTCCCTTGGAATGAGAAATGTAAACCCCCTGCCCTCCGAATTATTATAATTTTGAAATTAAGGGGCTCTCAGGCAAAGATATGAGAATAGGAATAGCAGTTCTTTACTAGTATATCTAATGAGGCAAAAACAACAACAATTTTGATATTAACAACAAAACAAAACCACAAAAACCCAGTAAAAGGCCATCTCGGTGGCGGGCACCTTCCCCTTTGGCGCCGTGCCGGTCACAGCTGGCAGGGGCGCTCCGGCAGCAAGCGGGGATGGCAGAGACGGGCAGAAGTCCTGGGATGGTGGAGGAGATGTATCATGGTCTGGAGCCGCCGTGGGAATATCCCAGGGAGATATCAGCAGGCAGGAGGTGTGGGGCTACAGAGCAGCGAAGGCTGGGAGCAGCCCCGAACGAAGCCGCGAGGGCCGGGCTCCCAGGGAGGCAGGCAGAGGAGCGGGTCGGGGCACCCAGGCAGATGGCAAGAAAGTCCTTCCCTTAGTGAGGTGGGTGTTAATAAGGTCTCAGTCTGAAGGGCTGCTCTTACGAGCAGGGGCTCACCCGCGGCAAAAGAAGCAGGACCAGGCTGGTCCCTGACGACAGCCGAAAAACTCCTCTCCAAACAGCCTCGGCCGCCTCCTTCCTCTTCTCCAGTCGAGTGAGCGCGTGAGAGCGTGTCTGAGCCCCAGGAGAGCGAGTTGTCCCCCTGCCCTGCCGTCTCCTGTCTCGCGGTATTTTCCCCCCGCCTGGGCACTCCCAGGTAACGAGAGAGAGGCCACCGGCCTTCTCCCCTGAGCTGCTAACCCCCTTTGTCTGTGAAGTATCCAGTCATGATGGGCCATCAGCCACACCTATGGGGAAAATTCCTCAAGAAAGAGAAAAAAAACCCAACAAAACAAAAGAAGAACCCAAACCCCTACAACCACACACATGGAGTTCCAAGCCAACATTTTTAGCTTCACTTCTTCAACTAACTGGAAAACCGTCTCCAAAGAAAGAATTGAGCAGAGGAGACTTGGGCACAGAAGTGCTGTTGCATGCTGCTTTGCAGCTGGAGTTGCTGTGCTTGAATTTTGCGTGTGATAGGGACCATGAGAAGAAGTAATGCCAGAAAAATGGAAATAATTCCTATATTTGCCTATATTTATAATGTTTTGGATGAAACAGTTTTACTACAGATGATGGAAGACATCCTGTGATGTGAGTGATCCCATATCATGACCAACAGTGTCCCACTCGGCCTCCCTTTGGTATCAATGAGAGGTGAGTGTGGGTTTACAGCTTTGGCTGAAAACTCAGAACCACATTGGCTGTTGGAAAATAACTGCTGATTGTTTGGGGATTGGAAAACTGTGACTGACTTCATTTGGAAATGGGAACAATTCCAAGACACGTTTTCCCATGAACTTAGTCCTGATTCTGCCTTATTCAAAGCTGGAAGCTACTGCACCATTAATTTTTGAATTACCATTTCATTTTCCATTATTCAGTGTGAAGCACAGACGTTTTTTGTTGGTTTCGCTAAAAATACAATGCCCATTTGCAGCAGGAAAGTAATTAATTGGTGTTATGAATGCATATACAACTGCACATAGCGCAAGATATTAGAAGTGAAACACTCTAAAGGATGCCCATTGCCTGCAACTACTACTTGGGCATTATTTAAAATACTGCTGACAGTTCTATTTGAAGAATACGCTTAGTTTATAACAACACTGATTAGGTATTCTATATGGGCAGTTAATGTAACACGCTTCCACGTATCTCACTTGCTTTGACAAGGTAGTTTTTGGTGAATTTCGTAATGACCTCACTGATGTTAAATTTCTCTTGATCATTATTTCTTGCAGACCTGTAACATCCTGAATGCAGATGACAGTTTTGACATTCACAAAGATGTAGGTTTAATTATCATCCTGATTACTTGAGCTGGAAAGCCAGATGCCTAAATATCGTGAAAGGTCGAGTAGAACAAATTCTGGTAGTCGGTATCTTTCAGTTTTAGAAACATTGCTTGGATTGGAAGGTGACTTAGAGAATAACAAGTAATTCCTTTGCATAACTCTCTTCCTGCACAAAGGGACTATTGTTTAAAAACATTTAAACAAGGATTTGGTCCTAAAAAAGAGGAAATTTGATCTGAAATACCAAAGACATGTAAATCACCTCAAATAAAAAAGAACAGAAAGGAGACGCCAAGATATATAAAGATCTGATGGTTTTTCCCAGTGCCCCATGGCAGGTAACACTTTATTGTTGAGAGACTCACATAAAGCACAGCAAGCCACCTCTTTAATAGCAGAGAATTTGTCAATATCCTTTGCCTTTATGTGCATGATTTATAAATCTATTTTCTAAAGCAATTTGAGGGCTGTAAAATCACACCATTATTTAGTACACAGCTCCTCATGGATTCTGGTTTATCAAGTGTTAGGTAAAGAGGGGAAAAAGCATCTGCTAATCACTCATTAGCTAGAATAGATTCAAGCAAATTACTGCTATTATGAGTTCTGATCCAAAGCCCATTATAGTTAAAAGAAAAGCTCTCAGAGGTTTCAACAGGCTTTTCATACCACCTGAAATTAATATTAACCAGACTGCTGGAGAATTTACATCTTAATTGACTATATGAAGATCAAGATACAAAAATTGCCAGACTATAAGATGTCTATAGGAAAGATCAAAATACAGTAGTGGACTGAACCCAGAAATTGCAATAGACACAAGGGATAGGAATTTTTGCGATTTTAGTTTAATCAAGTACATTGTTGCTGTTGAGATGCAAAACAACCAGGTTGAGTTTTTCTTTGTCCATGGCTGTC
Source organism: Callaeas wilsoni (assembly GCA_013398955.1). Lineage (NCBI taxonomy): Eukaryota > Metazoa > Chordata > Aves > Passeriformes > Callaeidae > Callaeas > Callaeas wilsoni. Next base: position 122,512 of record VWPU01008916.1, read on the forward strand.
CACAAAACCCAGGCTTGCCCCTTAGCAGCAAAATGCTAAACCAAATGAAAAAAACCCTCCAAACCACCACCAAAAAATGGAAGCAGAGCACATCTGGCAAGTCAGAAAACTCTCCCCATCTCCAGGGTCCAGCTGGCATCCTACTGCAACAGATAGGTATTTCAATTATTCTTTATTAATAAAAATGTTGATATAATATTTAAAGTACTATGGATGTTTAATCAGACATATTGCATGCTTTGTTGGAAAGGAAATGCTATTGAGACCTGACCATGTTGAACCATGTTGAATTTATGGGACAGTTCTAATTTAGGAAGTGAAGAATTTTTGGCCATAAACTTTCCTATATACAAAAGTAAAAACATTGCCTGACTCTCATGCTGCTTCCTACCCACTTACACCAGTCCAGCAGTCTCAGGGTGAGTTACTACAGGTTTAAAAAAGGACAGAGAAATCATGATGACCAAAAGGAAGGAGAACCTCCAAGGAGGGGCTGCCTTCATGCTGCCAATAATTTAGCAATTTTGGAAGAATTTCTGTCTAATATTTATTTAGGTGCCTCATTTGGAGTTCAGTGCAGGCTGGCATGTCAAAGGATTTTGAAAAGCATATTTAGTAGCTTCAGCTGTAATAAGAAAAATGTTGGTAACCTCTGAAGCACTGTCTCCACAGATATGCATCCTTTTCCATTGTAAAGTGATTGTAAAACATGAAGGTAAGAGCTCCAGGGGACTGGCTGCGTGAAGGTCTGACAGCTAACTGTGGAAATTTTCAGTACACTCAGTCTTATTGATAAGTGCTAGCTAACAAAAAGGCTGCAGCAAATCCTCCATCCATTTCCATTTTCATTGGCTTTTCCCAAAGACCTGAACATTAGGAGCATCCTGCCTTGCCAAAGCCAGGCAATCCTGTCACTGATTCTTTTCCATGCGGTGATCAGGCTCTACTTTTAAATCCCAGAGATTGCTCTAGTGGCTCCAACTGAGAGGACAGTGCACACCCTTGCTGCTCAGATGGGTAGGAAGCTCTCCAGGGTGAAAGTATTTATGGCTGATTTTCTCCCTTTTGCTCTTTTGCCAAAATTGCCCTCTAGCTCAAATAGCCCTTCTCCATCTGGCATTTACTCTTGATATATTTCTAGAGAGAAATCACATCCTTCTCAACCTTCCTTTTGCTAAGCTGAAACAAGTTCAGCTATTTTAAGTCACATTGTGCACTCTTCTCCTCTTGCCACCATCCTAGTCTTTCTCTCACCTCTTGCAGAAAAAAAAATATAATAACCCTCTTTATGGATCATAAATTACAAAATTATTTTACACTGTTCCTACTGTTTTTATTCCTCCTTATCATCTCATCTCTTGTGTCATTTCAACACACTCTCCCAATAACAATCATCGTCTCTTCCCCTGCCCAGTCCTTAGCTCGTCATTTACTTTCGTTCACCTTTTGTGTCTGTAATTCACTTTTCCCTGCAGTGTCCTCTTGCTTTCTGATGTAGGCAATGGATATTTTCCAAGATGCCACGTTTCCTCCACGAGGTCTTGGGGCTCAGACCTAACACACCTCTGTTACAACATCAGCACTAATTCTGGCAGGAAGAGACTTTAAACACTGGATAATCTTGGGGTTTAAAACTGAAGTCATTGTCCATATGTGAAGCCAGGTGCCCAGGACAGGGCTGTGTCAAACCTCAGCACCCACTTTTCCCAACTCAGCTAAGTATAAAGAATGCTTACAAATGTCACCCTTAATGAACACCAGGCAAAACCATTGGCAATGGCAACAACCAGCCAAAGTGTAGAGCAGTGCACTGCACACTTAACAAATTGCTGGTGTCTTTGACTGCTCAGTGTGTGTTGTGTTCCACTTCCTGGGAGTATATGGACTCCCAGCTCCAGGGGAGCTGATGGATGGCTATCCCTAGAAACCTTAATCTCCCATTCATCGAAATAATGATGGAGCTGACGGGATGCCATATCATTCTGTGTGCCAGGAAAAGCCTCTCTGTAGCTCTGGGGATGCTCTGCAGCTCATCCTAAAAGCCTGAGAGGATGCTCTGTAAAGAGTCATGTGCAATACTGAGAGCAATTTGTAGAATTAAATACATATCTTGTTTGGATGCCAATTCTTTTAGGTTTACCATTCATACTGTATCAAGCACGAAAACAACCTTGAAGAGGCAATTGTTGAGCACTATGCTAAAATTCGTTCTCATCAGAGCTGTTACTGGAGGACAAGAGGATTATTTACGTGCTTTTTTTTCACATAACAGAGTACTTGTCACAGCTGCAGTTGTGGGCTTTTTTAAATCTAATTGCAGACTTGAAATGCAAATGACTGTAAAATTTCACAGACGTATTTTAAAATACAGATTTTAACATACTACTTTTCGTTGCCTCTGAGGAGCATTTTTTTTGTTGTCTGGGGATATTTATTTTGATACTTCCCAGGCAGTCAAAATTCCAAGCTTACACTATAGAGATGCATCCTTGTAGTGACAAATACGAATGCATGGAATATTAGGGACATACTGTGCATGTACTGAAGAACAAATACATTACAGACAAGCATGCTCTCTGCAACCTTAATTCCCATAACTGTGTATTAATTAATGCAGTAAGTCCTTATCAGCATGATTTTTTCCGACAGTATTTACATGCCAGGGCGGGCCAAAATTTCAACAATTTTCTGGCTAAAAAGTCTGAATATTTGAAGCTGGCAGGGTTGCTTGGATGCTCAAAATCCTCAGTCAGAAGTCAGCAAATGTAAATTTGCCCTCAGGAGCAGTGGTCTGTGATGGTGAGGTCGGGTATGGGTGTGCAGTTTGGACCAGGCAGCTGTTCCATGGATCCTGCAGCTGCTGGCTTGGATGCAGTGATGCTGGTGGTTCCTATCCTTCTGTTTTTAAAGATCTTGGCCTTTAATATTTGTACTAGAGTGTAGCTGTGTACTCACTAAAAAATCCAGGATGAATCCCAGTTGTTGGAACCAATTGCTTTCACTGAGAACAAAACCAATTGGTTATTAACATAACATGCCAGTAGGAGCCTTGCCAGCGTTGACTTAGGCCTCTGGGCAATAATGCTGTGCAAATAACATTAGATTGCAACTAAAAGCCTGAAACTGAGGAACAGAAGAGTTTCAGAGCAAGTGTGTAACAAGCAGAAAATTAATAGAAGAGGGAGACATAAGAAAGATCTCTAACAACACAGACAGTTTTGGCTTCTCTGAAAAAATACCCTGAAAATTGGGCTGGCATGTCAGTGCCACAATTTTTTTAGGCACATCCATAGAATCATAAAATTATAAAATTATTAAAGTTGTAAAAGACTCCAAGGTCATCTAGTTCAACTATTACCCTAATTCTGCCAGGTCCACCACTAAACCTTATCCCTAAGCACCACATCTACTAGTTTTTTAATACTTCCAGGGACAGTGACCACTTCCCTGGGCAGCCTGTTCCAATGCTTAACCACCCTATCAGGGAAGAAACTTTTCCTAATATCTAATCTAAACCTCCCCTTACACAACTTGAGGCCATTTCCTTTTGTCCTATTGCTTGCTACTTTCAAGAACAGGCCAACCCCTATTTCACTACAAGATCCTTTCAGGTGGTTGTAGAGAGGGATAAGGTCTCACCTGAGCCTCCTTTTCTCCAGGCTAAACAACTGCTCCTTGCAAGACTTGTGCTCCAAATCCTTCACCAGCTCCATTGCCCTCCCTGGACATGTTCAAGCACCTCCATGTCCTTCTTGAATTGAGGGGCCCAGAACTGAACACAGGATTTGAGGTGAAGCCTCACCAGTGCTGAGTACAGGGGGCCAATCCCTGCCCTGGTCCTGCTGGCCACACTATTGCTGATACAGGCCAAGATGCCATTTGCCTTCTTGGCCACCTGGGCACACGCTGGCTCATGTTTAAATCCTGTCAACCAGCACTCCCAGGTCCTTTCTGCTGGATATCTTTCCAGCCACTCCTACACAAGCTTGTAGTGCTGCATGGTGTGGTTGTGACCCAAGTGCAGGACGGTTCCTTTGCCTGAACCTCACACCATTGGCCTCGGCTCATTGGTCCTGGTGTCCAGATGCCTCTGCGGAGCCTTCCTGCCCTCCAGCAAATCAACACTCTCACCCAACATGGTGTTATCTGTAAAGTGACTGAGGGTGCCCTCGATCTCCTCATCCAGATCATGGATAAAGATATTAAACAGGCCTGGCCCCAACACTGAGTCCTGGGGAACCCCACTACTGACCTGCCACCAGCTGGATGTAACTCCATTTACCAACACTCTCTAGGCCCAGCCATCCAGCCAGTTTTTTACTCAATGAAGTGTGCACCTCTCCAAGCCATCCACATCTACTGTACCTGAGGAACTAACTCATTTTCAGAGATTTCAGAATTGCTCTGCAATTTCTCCAAAAATCAATTTGCTGATGTCTGTCTCAGGTTGGGATAGCCAATAACAGGCACCTAAAATTGCTTGCTACCTTAGCTACAATCATCAAAAGAAAATCAGAAATCATTTGATGACAAATGTAAACTCAAGGTGGATCAAGCTACAGTCTTGTTACAGGCAAGTTATCATGGATAAGTCAAAATTTCTGTTCCTCCTGATGATGGGAACTGCAGAGACTTTTTTGGGAGATTTTGCTCAGATTCTTTAATGCACATCAGTGCTTAGTCAGTGGATACGGGTAATTTTAAAGATATATTTAGGAGTCTTAAGGATTTAGCAGAAATCTGATATCTGATATTTATACAGACATCACATACAGGGAGGAACACACAAAGGGAGTTCCTGAGAGACACCTGCACTGAGCTGCTTGTAATTTTTTGACCAACTGGAAACAGCATGAGCTTAACTGGAAGCAGAAAATATCAAATCACCCCAGATTTGATTCCACAGCTCTTCATAGAGTGTAGCAAATCCTTCTGAGGCAGAGCATATGAGCTTGATGTGGCTTCCTTGTAGCTCTGAGATGAGAATTTCTAGTACTCTATGTCTCTGGGCTGTGCCAGCACATAGCTTCAGTCACCACTGGTTCAGGCATATCGCCACAAATCTCCACTGCATCATGTAAACTCACCCTTCGTGTCCCTTCCGTTACTCTCTGAGTGGTGCAGATGTACAGCATAATCAGTTGCATGAAGGCAGAAGTATAAATAACAATAAGTGATTAGGAGAACATTGCAATTAATCACAAGAAGGCAGGCTCAGTGAACTCTTGTTGTCATTTTTAATGAACAATACTTTATAATTAGAGACACCCAAGGGGAATTGTAAGCACTTGCCAGTGCAGAGATGTCAGCTATGAGAATACCTCATCAAGAGCTTGTTCTCACTGTTTGTTAGGCTGTTTGAGATTTCTTCATGAACCGTATGCTGTGTCTCAGTGATGGCTAGGAAACATGGAAGAAAAGAAAGTGAAAAAATAAAGGAAGAAAACTAGATCCAAATTATTCCTTTATATTTTCTTAGAACTTCATGTTATTCCATAGGGTCTGCAAGAACTGTGAAAGTAATGTAGAAGGAATCCCTCTGTGACATGCAAATTACAGAGGGAAGGATACCAAACAAAACACCATCAATAGGAGTTGATTTCCCTTTAAAATGACTAATTTAATACAGACATACTGAAATTTCTAGTAGGGGATATCAGAATGCACAATTCTGCACAGCCAGCTTGGATGAAAAGCAGTGTCTGCACAATTCATCTCTGTGTGATAGAGTCTGCTACACACAGCCTAAGACATTAGTTATGTCAACTTTGATGATTCTTCCTGTGATTAATTTATGTGACCCATATATAAGGTTAACAGGTTTTCCCACAGATGTTTCCCGTTTTCATTAATTTGATAAGCCACCCATTCTGTATACCATCCATCAATGTATAGTTTCTCAGACAATTTATTCTTCTGTGAATAATTTTCCCCAATAATTTGCTTGTCTGTGGACTATCCACCAAACGATATTTTACTTCAGGTGTAGATTAACAATATTTTAAGACATAGAAACTTTCTGTTATTTTTCCAACTGTGATTTAGAATGGATTGAATATATTCTTGTCCACACACAGATTTTTCCTTTAGAGTTCCCAGATTTCTCAGTGTTCCTAGACTTACAGAACTTTAAGAAATCCGGCACAGTCGACATGGGCTCACAAAGGGAAAGTCCTCCTTAACTAATTTGATAGCCTTCTTTGATAAGGTCACCTGTCTTGTGGAAGAAGGAGAGGCAGTGAATGTAGTTTTTCTGGTTTTTAGTAAGGCTTTTGATTTTGTTCCTCACAGCATTTCTCTGGATGTTAATAATGTGCTTTTTCTTTTGGTCAGCCCTCAACTGGTCAGACAGTTGGATTAAATTGTCTTTGTAAGTCCCTTCCTACAGAAATAGTGTACTCTAGCAATGTACATGCTATTATGTTACATTGCTATAGTATTTGTATACATATTTACCATGTACATAAAATAAAAATATAATTGCATATCTATTATTTCACAAATTTATATATGTACCTTTCTAAGTTCTTAATACTAAACTGTAGATAATTAGGACAAAGTTATCAAACTTGCTTCCCTAGATTCATGCGTTTGTTTTCAAGCTATGATACCTTGGATGGCATTTCTAGCAGATTTTCAATAATATTTAAAAGACATCCTGACATTTTGAAGAGCAGGAATGCAAAGCTACCTCCAGAGTTTCCGTGAGATAGCTGGTGATTTGATTTGTTTAGTCAGACAATATCTGTAAGTCTCATTCATATACACTAGTGTTCAGAGGAAGGAGAAAATTGTTGAGAGCCTGAAGTAAGAGCCTGACAGCGTGCTTAAGTGCTTTTTTCCCCTTGGAGATTACAACTTGCATGAAATGTGACACAAAATACTCTAAGCTAGGAGAGAAATTCAAGAAGACTGGAGAATAAAAAAACCAACACTTTAAAGGGCCTTCCTGAATATTTATCTTGCTTGGGATGTATCTGAGATCATCCTCAGGGTCAAAGACTCCTGAGCATCTAATTCAAAAAGTTAAGCATGGTTAAGTGCTTTTTTCCTCAGAGGTTCCCTTTCTTCAGTCATGTATCTGAGAAGAGCCATCAGGCATTGCCCAAAGAGTTTTGTAAGCAGATGTAAGGCATAGGAACAACACAGTAGTGACTTTTTGTTTGGGATTGAAAGGCAGATAAAGATCATAGCTGCACACAGCACTGCTGTGGAGGAGATGACAACCTACCATTAATCATCTTCTCTGAATTTTAAGAACTTCAGGCACATTCATTTTCAATTTTATGAGCAGCCCAAACTGTTTTTAAGCAGTAGGGTTACCAAGCTTCTATATTCACCTGTTGGCATCCAGAAATACTCCAGCTTTTAGTTAGAAAGAAAACAAATCTGAAAGAGAGAAAGGAAGAAGATGAGATGTCCTCTAAAAAAGAAAAGTTGGATACAAGTAGTCCTTTTGGTCACAGGCAGTCATCATTACTATCCACACAGTGTCAGGAGGCATTGCCAGGCTATACTGACCTCAGGAAGGATTTTGAAGTGGGCTTCCAATGCAGATACATGTCATGCTAATGAAATAGAGCCAGTAGTGGGGTGACTGAATGAATAATGAAAAACAGGACTTTTTACAGAAAAAGAAAGATATTGCTTAAAATTGTTGCCAGCATTCCACTTTTGGATAAATTTTGGACTCCTAAATACCTACTTTTAGATCAAAGGGAGAAGAAAATGTTTGATACCATTGAGGCAAAATAGCATTTTTTTTATAATTTCCAGTTAAAGCATTTTTTTTACTAAGGCACTGAACAGAATTTTCCCTCTATGTATGTCTCGTTCTCTTTTGCACACATGCACTTATATAACCTGACAATTATAAACATCCCATCAAATGGAAGATCCCAACAATACCATGGGAATGGTATGAATCTGTGCCCACCCAGCTGAAGTGAGTGTTGCTGTTGCTATTGTTGTATTCTGTCCCCAAAGTGCTCTTCATCTGTGGTGGCCCTCGGGAAGAAACGCAAATACATACAGACCCTTAGGACCAAGACACAAATGACCATATGGCTACATTTTGTAACTAGATACGAAAATTGCTGGTTCAGAAAATCACTAGCTTCCACAGCTCCTGCATGGTTGCAGAGGAGTGTATGACAACATTAGGAAGCAATGTGCAAAGACTTTTTCACCAAGAAAATACCGTCTCTGTGTCAGCACAGTCCTACTGACTTCATTACACTCATTGTTGATTTACACTCCTTTAGCTCAAAGAAAAGTTAGACTTAGTGGGGCAAGAATTTGGTAGTAAAAAAATGAAAACAGCAAACGAAAAAACAGATGACAAATCACAGAGGAGAACAAAATGTTCATGATGTAACAGAAACATCTGTTGTCCAGGTTATCCTTAAAGTACAGATGGTCTGAGCTTCCTCTTCATTCGAATTTGAAAAATTACAGAAAAAAAAATCAGTTCAGTGCAAATATAGCACTGTGAATTCCTTGTGCTCTTTTCCAACATTTTAAAAATTGCCCAGTTGTGTCTTACCTTTGTTACACTGTTCAAAAGAAAACAATGATTCTTTTTTTGGGATCAGAGTGGTCAGACTGAGCATTTGATGCCCTCATTCACAATGACATCAAAGGAAACTCTAGACTGAAGTTGGGTTAGAGTGAAAGTTGGGCCATTGATGATGCAACTCTTAATGCAGAACACTTGTGCTTTCAGTCATTTGTCCCTCTGGAATAAATAGTTTCATTTCACAGCCAAACCTGTGCCCAAATGAGAGGTGCCCCTCACAAGGGTCTTCTGCTCTCTGAAGAGTGGGGCTTTGTAATGGTGGATACCAATCATCCCCACCTTCCGTTTTCATGCTATTGCTGTTATTTTCAGGGAGGAAGGTTATTTATTTATTATTTTTATGCTCTTCAACAGTCTGGAGAATAAATACTTGACTGCAACAGGTTAACCAACATTTGTAAAATGTAATGTGCCCCTTCTTACTCTGTATGTGCTGTCTCACCAAAGTGTCTCAGAGTCTGAGTCAAGGGAAAGGAATCACTTCTCTGCCCTCATTGAATCACAGAGGAGTTTAGGTGAACATCTTAGACCAGAGCACTAACTTATAGCTGGAAAGGGAACCACCTCACCATCCTCACATCCCAGTGCTTGGCACAGGTTGGGAAATGGCTGATAAGCAGCCTGGCTCTACCTCATCTTCAGCCACAAGAATCTTCCTGTAAATAGATTTCCAAAACTACACTAAAAATGGATTTCTAGTTAAACCATAGAATGAGCCGGTAATACACTGTCTCTGTGATCAAAAGAGTGGCTTTACATGTGCTTGTGTGCTCCTCTTCTAACTCAGCTGGAGGAGATACACAGGCTCCCCCTGGGACTCAAGGTATTTTCTAACCGAAGTACTTGTCAAGATACTCTCTCCTCTGATATATGCTACTCTCCTTGGAAGAACAAGAGAAGGGTTCAACCAGGGACTGTATTTTTATTGGGACTCTGTTAAGGTGCTCATGCTGTTTTTCTAGGCACTGTACCTAATCTTCAGAAATAGACTTCCTCTCAAAGAACAATTTAAAGCAACTTAGTGAGTCTCCTCCTTTCTTTTTGCCCTCTGGACATTCCTTATCTACTCCATTTTCTTCATAGAAATCTAGGCTTCAGACTCGGACACCTGATGGTAGCTCTTTATGTATCTGAAGGTCACTTCAGGAATCCACTGATTAAAGATGATCTATCAGTTTCATAAATACACTCCAGTCCCATCTGGATCTAGAGAATATCTGTGCCTGCAGTCATAGATGGAAATCCAGTAATTATTTATCTAATAAGTTGTGAGACCATAAAGGCTAAAATATATCTTACTGCAGAGGAGACAAAAGCTTTTCTTGAATAAAAGCAATTGCAAGATTTGACTCTGTGCAATATTAAAAACGTAAAGAAGCCATCTGTTTTCCTTTCATGGAGAATGATTTTGTGTGTTATGCAGTCATTAATGATGCATACTGGAAGAGTTTTCTATATTTATTGAAGTGAAGCTAGCACTGTGCCTAATGGAACACCAATTATGGTTCCTAGAAGTCAAAATGCTGTGGAAATAGATAAATGAGTTACCTAGTTATAAAAAAAAAAACGTTACCACATTCTTGCATTCCCAATATAGAGAAACACAGACAGCAGGATGTGAAAGCCATATTTTTAGAGAAAATCTTCTATGGCCTCTCCCTTCATATGTCTGTTTTTAGCATAGGTACACAGATGCCATTCACACGCATTCTACACAAACCAGGAAGCAGCGTTCCATTTATAGTTTACTTGAGGAAGCTGATTAAACAATGTTTTGTTATACCTATCTACATGAGCTTACTTACATACATGCAGAGCTCTGTATATTGATAGACTTTGTAGAGGTTGAATTCAAACATGTGAAAGACTAAGCTATAAACACCCAGCTAAAGCAAAATCTATAAACTGTTTAAAGGGCATTAGTGCTCCAAAGTTATACAGTAAAAATAGATGGCATTATGCAGCTCAGTATATACTGCTTCTCATTAACTTCAGCACTGGCTTGCATGGAACTCGTGAAGCTAAAATAACACTACTATCGTTGCCAAAAAAAGCACTCATGAGCTGGGAAAACTCAAATTTTGCTTGCATAATCAAATGTAACACCTCTCCTCTACTGTGTGTGCCATATGAGAGCATCTTTACATGTTCTGACACTACTTTTCAGTATTACACTGGCAGCGTTTAGTATATGTGTCATCAAAGACTGATTCTCACCTGATTCTGACACTGCCTATCTTTGAAATCATTATGTCTGCAAACAGCATTATTTCAATTTTTTTTAAAGCGGCTTCGCACAAAGACTTCATAGCTTAAAAAAAAAAATAAAAATACCCAAAACACAAACAAACAAAGCCAAACCACAGACTGAAGAGAAACTCAAGGCTCCTTTATTCACTATCATTTTTGACACAGGTTTGTGACCCCTCAGCAACAGAGGTGCCATGTCCCCACCTGGTGTGTCCCCCACCAGACCCAGTAAGCCACGCATTCTGCTGAAACATTCATTTCACAGCTGAATGTTGACAACTGAATAAGACCAACTCTCAGAGTTTGGGGATATAATTCTCTGTCTCCTCCCATATGTCAGCCCAAAATCTAAAACTGTCAAATATTTTTTTGCCTCAAGCATGTTCTCTACACACTGACCTCTCCATCTTTACCTCCTCTTCCTCATGCCTGTCTCCTATTCCACATCCTTACAGCCAACATAGTTCATTCAGCAACCAAATTGCCTAATTGGTCTCCATTCTTCTGAGCTCCACATCCCCTTTCCCACCTCCTTACTCTGAGACACCCTGTCTCCTGCTCTGGGCAGTTGGCCTTCTCTGCCCTAGACCATCTTCCCAGTTCTGGGAACTCCTAGGCTCTCAGCCTTCTTATGAGCCTTAATATCCCTGACCAACTTTAAGTGAGTTTATATATGCACTTGGAGGACTCTAAGGCTTGTGCATTCTGGAGAAAGGTTAAGAAAACCAGAGTGTAAAATTTTTCTTCATAGAGCAAGCTTACAAATCATGTAATAAAGTCATGAGAGTTCCATGAGATCATGGAATACTATACATTGCTCAAGGCCTCTGAAAGTTACTGATACTCAGTAAAACAGACCACACTGAAGAGTTTTGTGAGCTAGCAAATACACTCCCTCTACATCAGAGGAAATAACTCGCCTTGCAGACAGGACAGCAGGATCTTCCCCCATACCTCACTCCTCCCTTGGGCTGAGTTCTGGAGACCATCTAACCATCCAGCTGAGGCAAAGAAGAAAGGAATTGCTTTAAGAAGAAGAAGAGAACTACAATAACTCTAGAGGACTCAGTATAATGTGAGGAAAGGCTTGCATTTTTTTTCTTGTTTCTAGTGGCATTTGCAAAGCCTAAGCAGTCTGTTGTGTCACCAGCACTTATTCATCCCAATGGTGAAGACCTGGGCTCCTGTTCTTTTGAAGCAGATGAAGTCTTAAAAAACAGAGTTATAACTCCTTAATCCATTGCTTATTTCTTCATTACTTTCTGAGGAAGAAAAAGATTTCCAGGTTAATTTATTATAGCAGTGAAAGAGAACAAAAAAAAGGAAGATAATAATATGGAATAATTTTCCCCTCATTTCAGAAGGAGCTGTGGACTAAATGGAACATGTTTTATGAAATTCCCTTGCCTCTTTCTTTAAAAAATCTGTTCTGATGCCCTAATGATGTACACCTGTTGAATTACTGCTTTGTCATTGGTGGCATTGAAAGCAGGAATTTGAAACAGGAGAACAGAATAGGAGAACAGGAATTTTAAATAAGAGAAGGCGAAGAGTGACTAAGTGAGGCTGACACCAGCAGGGGCTCAGAGAAGAGCTGAGCCGTAGGATCACCACTCTTGGGCCTAACTGATAAGCCAGGAAGAAATAGAAGCCCAGCAATGGGCCTAGCTTCTTTTGTTTGCCTCAAAATTTTGGAAGCATGACAAAAATCCTATCTTTCAGACACAGGGAGAGACAGGTTTCAAATTTCAGGGCAGACAGAGTATGTGTTCAGGACTAAACTAATTACAGACAGACTCTGTGAATGAGACAAGAGTCCTGAGACCGAATAGAGAGAGGCAGCAAGGGAGGTTGTATCTCTCACCACTGATAGCTGAGATGGAAGCTGTCCTTGGGTTTTTAACCTCTTTAACAGTCAGAGGTCAGCTCTTTCTCTTGCATAGTCCCTCAGGCTTTTCCAAGAAAAATACAATCTCCTCCTTAACCTGGAGAAATAAACCTCAACTGGCGCATGTATCCAAATTCAGTCATTTTGTCTAGAAGCTGTTTCTTGTGAATGGTGCTACACTGAACTTCATGCTTATCTGAGCTCTCCAATGTGGCTGTGTCCCACTGTCCAGTGCCATCACTTATGAGAGTATCCAGACATACTGCACTTCTTATTACCAAAAATACCAGAGCAAGAATGGCTTGAAGGTCACATTAAATCTGAACAAAGGTACTGGAGACTGCCACCTCGGGCTGTCACTCTCTGGCCCAAGAAGGAGTAGTGTGGCAGAACTGTTTGGAGGACCTCGTGGGGAAGACATAGAGGAGAAACCTGGACTCCTGAGTGTGTGTCACTCTGGTTGTGATGTGCAATGCTTTGAGAATTAGTTTTGTCTTTTTCTCAGATATTTGCATTCTCCTCATACATGATAGAGCTTTTCTCCTTTCTTCCTTCCTTCCTTCCTTCCTTCCTTTCTTTCTTTCTTTCTTTCTTTCTTTCTTTCTTTCTTTCTNNTCTTTCTTTCTTTCTTTCTTTCTTTCTTTCTTTCTTTCTTTCTTTCTTTCTTTCTTTCTTTCTTTCTTTCTTTTTCTTTCTTTCTTTCTTTCTCTCTCTCTTTCTTTCTTTTTCTTTCTTTCTTTCTTTCTCTCTCTCTCTTTCTCTCTCTCTCTCTCTTTCTCTCTTTCTCTCTTTCTCTCTTTGTCTTCTTTGTCTTCTTTTTCTTCTTTTTCTTCTTTTTTTTTGGTCACTCTTCTCTTTTTTTGCTTCTTTTCTCATGCCATTGAGACCATGGTAGTCATTTCAGGTCTGAGTCACAACAAGAGTAGCCTTCAACTTCTGTCACTTTGATGTATGGCTTTTCAGGGCGATTCAATTTAAGATTTTCCAAGGACTTTGAAGAAATTAATGCTTAAATCCTATAGATGTAGCAGAAGCTTAATGCATCTCCTTATTACAGTCTCCCTGCTCCTAACTTGTGGTCATTGAAAGTATATTTCAATATTTTCCTCTTTCATGCTACATCTTTCAGTGTGCTCCTACTTTAGTTCAAAATGCTTTCTGTTAATATGAAATACAGCTTATTTTTTTTCAGCATGTGGCGTACCTCATTTGGTGAACCCTTATCAGCGTAACTGAGGATGAGTTTCCACTGAATGCCCAGAAATGGATGATCAATCCGAAGTATCAGACTCAGTCCTCATCATAAAACACCTGGCAGTCCTGGGACCCAGACCATATAACGTGGTCTCATCTGAAATCTGATTAATAAGCTTGATGTCCCTATGAGCTGAAGGCTTGCACTTAACAATGACTGGGAGAGGCAGCTAGAAGTGAAGTGAAGCAAAGCATGGTCTGACCCTGAAGGGCAATATTAAGTATTTTGGTTTGCTTCCATGAACATCAGAATGACAGGATGAAATATTTTAATTAACCTAGCTTTTGGCTTTGCAAGCTTGGTCCAAACTTTTTCCCTCTTTTAGAAACAGACTTTCTCTTTATCCATGCTCTTCCACCAGATGTCTCTCCTCTGGCCTTTCCCAGGCCGAAGTAAACTTTAGCAAAGGTGCAAAAGTCTACCTTGGCAAACAACTTGCACTGCTAAAAATAATATGCCCTATGCACTTAGCAGATGGGCGAAGACTATAGAGAATGTGTACATATTGATCCTATCATTCACATGCCAGAAGTAATTGCTCCCTCTGAGCATGTTTATAGATCTATACTAACTCCTGTTTTCCTTACAGCATGTCAGGACTGAACAAAATCTTCCATAAATCCATGTGGTTTCTGGAGCACATGGAGAACTGCAGAAGTTGCTGTGGCAGGTCTGGCAGAAGCTGATCACATGGGACAGACTTTTTGGATAATGAGTGTTGACACAAAGGTTCACAGGCAGCTGGAGGTGCAAGAGAGACCCTGTGCATGTGTTTCTCTGGGCTCTCACAGGACTGCTGACATGCTAAGGACAGCAGTTTGTTTCAACCAAGTTTCCACGCTCTGTACTTTATTCTTCAGGGAACTGTGAGCCTAACCTCTCTTCCCTCAGTTATGCTCCAGGTTCAACTACAGTTTCTGTGGGGTTTAGTACCTGGAAACTTGGAAAGTTGATTTTTGTTTTTTGTTCTTTTTTTTCAGATTCTGTGGAGACTTGATGAACTTTAGTCTCATCCTGGCTGATTTATGTGAAAGGCAAAAAGTCGCCTGGTCTCTCCTTTCCCCCTTTGGACAGAAACACATTTTTCTGATGTCTCTCAGTGTGGCTGATGAGACCAGCCCATAAACTGTCGCAATTCTCTGGTAGTGTTATAGTGCATAAGGAGCCAGCTGCTCTCAGTAGTGCAATGTGAAGTGCTGTATCCCAGCAATTATAGCTCTGAAACCTCCTCCATTTCTTCTCCAGTGTCTCCACAAGTCAGAGCCACCCAAGCCTGTTACTGGTGGAAATGAGCAGCAATTAGTATTAAAGTCCAGCTCACTCTGGCTGTGTCTGCAGAGCTAGATAAACACTGGACAAAGGCTGACTTCTGGTACCATAGCTAAATGGGAGGTTTATAGTGCCCTTACAGGAAACTTGTATTAAAGACAGACACTCTGAGGACCTCAGAACAGAGTTAGGAAATGAGCTAATAGTTAAACAAAAATATTTAGAAAATATTATTTTACTTAATCCCTGCTCCCTGTATCTTACTTCCTCAGGTTCGAGCACCTGTGACCAAAAGAATCATGTTCTCCAGCTCTGGCAAAACACCTAGTTCTCTTGGGTAATGCAAGACTCTCCTCCCTCCCCCCAAATGCCTAAAGCCAGAGTAACAAAGCCTCTTTTGAATGAACTGAAAACTTTTCCCTTGGCGTGTTTGTTCCAACTCTCTGAATCAGCCTTTCTTATGGGACATGGTACCTGACACTTTGATGTGACAGGCAGCAATTAGACAACACCAGGACAACTGCCAAAATTGCTGCCTACTACTGTGTGGCCACTGAGGATACGCATTCTTTAATCAGCACTCACAAAGCAGGAGCACCTTGAATGTTTGAAATCTTCATAGGTGTCTCTTTACTACCAGAAATGCTTGTATGCCGTTATCTAACTTCAAGCCTCAGCTGAGCTCCTGGGAGAAGTTTGTCTGCAGCTTATAAGGTACGATTGAGAATAAAGAATTTACTTGGTTTTGAAATAGAAAACATTTACTGTTGAATTCATACCCGCCATGGCTGACTGGGAGCACTGACAAGTGTGGAACCATGGGACATCAGGAGGTGACAGGCGACACTTTGGTTCAGTTGCAGCCTATTCACTTTCATGGATGTGTTAGAGTTGGAAAGGACTTCTGGAGATCTTCTGGTCCAACCTCCCTGCCAAGGCAGGATCACATAGAGCAGGTTACACAGGAACACATCCACGTGGGACTTCTCTGCCATCACTTTTAAGAAGCTGTCTGTAGGAAAGCCACAGAGCCAGGAAGAGACAAATAAAAATCAAGAGAGAGCAAGGGACCCAGGTTCAGGTGCAGGTAACTCAAGAAATTACCTCTGGCCGGTTCTGTTCAAGAATTAACCTTAAGCAATTCTAGTCAGTGTCGGAACAGGGAGGGGTTTGCAATTTAGTCTGTGCCTGAGGCTCTGTAAGTGTAAAATAAATGTAAGTGAAAAGGTCAAAGTATTAACTGGCATTTAGATGGGAGAGATTTAGAGGTATTTCTGCCACTGCTGTTCCAGGAGCCAAAGAGATCATTTGACTAAAAACAAAAACTTACTGACCCCAAACCTAGCAAACTTTGCCCTTATCCAAAAGAACAGTGATAAAAAATTCCTCCTTCAAAAATACAGCATTGGTGTGATTAATTAGCATCAAAATACTTGTTAAGCATCTTGCAGTAAGGCAGGGTTTTTTGCTAAAATTTTGTATGAAAAATTATATCAAATTAATTATTGCCAAGCATAGAAGAAAAACAAAAGAACCAAAAGATCTCACACTTCTATATATGTTTTAAATTACCATCCTCTGTTTTCTTGGGAGTTTGGTATGCTAACAGTATGATAAGGATGAAGGTGGCTCTACTGACAGAAGGCTTAAAGGGACAGACGGATGAGAAAATGCAGAAAGAGATGCCAAAGTATGTAGAAGTTCAGGTATGCCTGTCATCACTGAAGGTGAACAGCTCCTAACACAGCAAGGATGTTCACGTGAGGCATGTGGTCAAGAGACAAACTGGTGAGTGTGTGTGTGCTTTGAAGCTGCTTAGCAAGAGTGTAAAGCAGTGGGGCAGAGTATGTGTTTTATGTGAAGGACACAGGGCTGGGAGGGCTGGGAGCCTGGCATCTGCCTGCTTAGGTTGTGATGGTAATTGCTCGGGCAGCCATCTGCCAAACGTGCTGTCTTGCTGCTCACTACATTTCCCAGACAAAGTGTATATGACTGGCAGTTATGGTGTTGTTTTTGTGGCAGGGGCACTTAGGCAGACACGGAAGGAGAAGACAAAGTTTTGGCCTAGGAAACCACTGAAGTGCAGAATGGATGCCCATGTAGAGCAGCATCTGCTGTCCTGGGGAGGAGACAGCATGGGGACTGAAAATCGTTTATTCACAAATATCAACAAAGACACCGCTTAAGTATAGGAGGAATAATAGCCATCATGGCTCAGATTGAAGTCCAACAAGCCCAGGAATTTTGTTCTGTTGGTACTGAAGAGCAGAAGAACAAGGCATGCAGATGGGTGTTTTCCAGAAGAGACCCCCAGCTCCAACATGACACAGGTTGAAACCACTCTGAGCAAGATGGTGCCTGTAAGTGCAGGAGAGTTTAAGGACTTTTATAGCACTATTTCTTCCCAGCTGCTTTTAGGGTTGAAGTAATATTCAGAGATTTATCATAAAATCATAAAATAATTTGCATTGGAAGGGACTTTTAAAAGTCATCTTCTCCAGCCCCTCCTTAATGATTAGCTACATCTTCAAACAGATCAGGTTACTCAGAGCACATAGCAATCCAAGCCTGAATGTTTCCAGGGATGGGGCATCTCCCACGTCTACGAGCAACCTGTGAGTGTTTTGCCACCCTTATCATAAAAAATTTCTTCACTATATCTAACCTGAATCTACTCTCCTTTAGTTTAAAACTATCACTTCTCGTCCTATCGCCATAGGCTCTATTAAACAGTCTGTCCTCACCTTTTTTATAAGCCCGCCATAAGTATGGAAAGGTTGCAATAAGGTCTCCCTGGACCCTTCTTTTCTCCAGGCTGAACAACCTCAACTCTCTCAGTCTATCTTCATCAGAGAGCCGTTCCAGCCCTCTGATCATCTTTGTGGCCCTCCTCTGGACCTGCTCAACAGATCTGTATCCTTCTTATCCTGGGGACAGCAGAGCTGGATGCAGCACTACAGGTGGAGTTTCATGAGAGCAGAGTGGAAGGGCAGAATCACCTCCCTGAACTTGTTGGCCACACTGCTTTGGATGCAGCTTTGATTTGCTTTCTGGGCTGCAAGCGCACATTGCCGTGTCTTGACCAGCTTTTCGTCCACTGGTACCATGTCCTTCTCTGCAGGGCTGATCTCAATCCATTCATCTCCCAGACTGTATTGATCCTGGGGATTGCTCAGATGAAGGTGCACCTTACACTCAGATTTAGGGATGTGTTCAGCCTGCCCAACATTTGTTTTTTTCAGAATGTTTGTGCTTAACCTGCTTGCAGCACAAGAGTAAGAGCTAATTGAAATGCCATGGTGTGCCATAGAGTCTTTATGACTTTTTCAGGCCATATTAAAACTGTTACTACATTTGAAGAGGTTGACCTTTGAGGATCAGAACATCCTAAAGCACTGCAAGCTTAGATTTATTTATAACTTCTGCAAATGGGTACTATGATAAATGTATGACTGCTGGAAAAGAGCTGAGGTAGGCAGAGGTACTCTCTATATCTGTCTCCCAAAGAAAGTCTTGTCTATCTCTTTGTACATGATTAATTGTTATTGCCTGAGTTCTTATACAAGACCTATAGCTGAAGAACTGGCAGGTTATTGTATATCCATTTAATTCTACCTCAAAACCCTACACTTCTGTAGAAAGCAGCACACAACTTCTCTGAACCTCCACAAGTCTAGATTTCTTTTGGTTTTCTTACTCTCTGATGAGTATAAATTTGAAACTTTAACAAAAATAAGTGTGTTTGAGCGGTTTGGGAGAATAGAGAAACAGAAATAAATGAAGAGTGGTATTTATGTCTTTGTTTTATAGTTCACATATGAGCTTGTTCTGCCTCAATTCTGCTGAGGACCTGCAGGCTAATTAGTGAATCAATTGTGTCTTTATTACACTGATAAGTGCTGTCTACCAAGGCCAGCAGATGCACTGAACGTTCACACTAATTGTCTAGATTAACTGCAAGTCCTTTTCTCAAGTCATCTAGCCACAAGATAATATTTAATATTTATATTCACGAGGTCAGAAGGTAAGCCTGGTGGTTTTCTGATGTGGGTTCTCTGCATTCTCACTGGTCAGACCAACTCTGCTCATTCATCTCAGGGAACCACTTGTGCTATTACAGAATCAGAGAATCATCAAGGTTGAAAAAGACCTTCAAGATCATCTAGTCCAACAATTATATATTGGTGATATATAGTTGATACCGTTGATTCCAGGCATTTTCCGCTTCCTCTGCCCTTTTTGAATCTCTTATCAGGAGATAGAAACTTGTTTTTCTTAACTTCTTAGTAATATGCTCCAACATTTCCTCAGACAGAAAGCAGCATCTTAAACTTGACAGTCAGGAAGAGAGGTGGTGTGGAAGCAGGTGCTGTGAAATATACACTGAGGCTGACACTGAGCAGCTGCTTTGCTGAAAACTTAGATTGATGTGCTTCCACTCAAGACCAGAAAACGACCCTTCCTACACATGTTATGAAGACCCCTATCCATGCATCCCACCCTAAGGAGGGGTTACTGGGTGGTGAATTATGCTTTCAGTTAGTTTTGGCCCACAGGTCTCATCATGTCTCAACATTTCAGTCAGCTACAAGAAGGCAGGAATTTACTTACTAATTTACTTACAGACATTCATCCTCTCTGTGTCTGTTATCCTGGAGGAAAACTAGGTGACCATGTTGATACAACAGTCCTGAGTCTTTCTCTGTATCTCCATAAAATTTGTCAATCAACTCACATTGTAGTAAAATTGAGATCTGCAGCAGTAGATAGAGTACACACAGTACTCTTGGGAAAGTGCACCTATGTGTGTCTAATCATTTAAACTCCTCGCTCTTTCTGCAGTCATGAGATAGTTTCTCTTTGTTAAGGGAAATACAAATTGTCACTTGTCTTGTGTGGTGGAGGGATTTTTACACATCTCTTTTGGTTTGATGGGGAGTAGGAAAGAAGGAGATCCTTCTGGCTGGTTGTGACTGTTTTATTTTTAATTGCCAGGGATTTAAGAGTGAAATAAATGCTGTGATATTCTATTATGATTGTTTAGATCATATGCTTGAACTAGATATGTAAGAGGAACTGCCTGTATGGGGAAGGAACACAAGTACAGTAACTGGTATTCTGGTAGAGTTTATGTTGTCCCATGCTCTACAGTGATTCGGCCCTGCAAGGTTTACTTCTGGAATTCAGTGCCCACTTGAAATAGTAATTTATTTTGTATGCCTGTCTTCTGGGTTTTGACTTTTTTTTTTTTAGTTCTCCTGTGTTGTATTTAATTCCGATTTCTTCCAGAAAACATACAATATTCAAAAGCCCAAAACAAGAATCACACAGACTGAGACCAGTCATTGGTCTGTGACTAGGCCTTCTAGGGTACACAGAGAAGAACCCCAGATTCCTCCTATAACACAACTCAAATCTCATTCTGGAAGGTCTGGAGACACCTGAGGTTTACACTTAGGAAAGTTGTTTCAAGTCATCGGTGAAGGTCTTTTTGTAAGGTTGTGCTTAATGTGCTTGTCATATTTTCCTTTAGAAAAGCAAAAGACTGGAAGAAGTTTTTGTAATTTTTTTTTTGGTAAAAATTTTGAAAACAGCTCAACATTCTCTTAAACCTGCAGTTCCAATGAAGATGCAGCATTACGGATAAATGATGGTAACTGGCAAATTTCTTTACAGTCATAGTTGATTAATTTTGCTGTTGATAATGAAGTACAATTAAATACAGTATCTGATAACTTTTTTTGCCCATGGATGAAGTAGTTTTGTGATCTACACCCAGAAAATGTATTTACTAACCACCTTTGAAGATAAAAATAATTTAAAATAAACTAAAAGTAATTTGAAGAGAATGCAAAAGCAGATGCCATCACCCTCTACTTCTGGGAAATTAAAAAGAGATGTTTTACCTACTTTTAAAATATTTCACATAGATCTCAACTATACTACATGATAATAAACCCCATACTTAGTGTTGGCTTGCTTAAAAGAGTCAAGTTTTTTAAAATGGCATGATTATATTAGGAAAAATATTTTTGGATGAGTTTATTCGGATGTTGTGTAAAAATGTACATATCCTGAAGGTCAGACTGTATTACATGTGTTCCAAACAGGCTGAATGCACCCTGGCAATATCACGATCCAGAGAGCTCACTGAAGTAAGCTTGTAGATACAGAGATTCCAAATTTAAATTAGAAAAAGTTACTACAGAAATAAAAACCCAAACTTTTTGGAATTAAAGCCACTTGTGAAACATTTTCTTTTGCATCTAACAGAGCAAGTTAAAAGTCACTGTGATAAATAGAATATGTAGTCCTTACAAAATCCAAATGGTCCTTATTACCTCTACATCATTAACATTTCCTTCTCATAGGCTATTTCTTAAGCACTGTGGGCTCTCACCTTCTGATCAGCAAAGCTGACTACATTCAGTGAAATATCATCATGCTCACACTTGGGATAAATTCTCCTCAGGTCATGAATAAAATGTATTAGGCTGCTACTGTACTGATTCCCCAGAGAACACTCACAGCAAAGCCAGCATCTAATTCTCCACTCTAAACTTCTTACTGCAGCTTGTAGGGTTTTTCTAGTTCGGTTTTAACTTTCATTTTTCAGTCACTTGGGGGTCAGATGCTGCGCCCAAATTATTCTTACAAGAGATGATTCAAATAGGGACAGGACCATTGCTATCCCAGCTTTTGATACCATCACTCCTGCATCACTGTGCTCTTTAACACAGTCATGGATGATCCATAACACAGGATGACCCAGTCACCTGCACGTAGACAATCCGTTAGAGTGATGGTTGTAACAAGGAAGGGGTGGGAAAAGGGATTTAGTGTCACATACATTTGAATTTATGTTTCTGCTAAGACTGATGACAGGAGCTTCACTTGCCCCCAAAGTCCACTCAGTAGTCAGAGTTTATTTATAGAAATACAGTATTGCAGGGACAAGTATAGTAATGTCCTACATAACCCGGAGAACTCTGCAAGCTTGACTGAATAGCATGTGATTGACATGACCTCAGAAAACCTGCTTAACTCACATGGCAGTAAATTCTTGACACTGAAGGCAGCCTAAAGCAATCAACCAACCTGCTGGCTTGGTGAGTCTTGGAAGATGAGCTTGCCCACATGCTCTTTTCTGATTTCCTACAGAGACACGAGGTAAGCTATTGGGAGGTGGAAAAGACTTAAGCCAGCATTTTATTTCATTCAGCTCTCACTCCTTTTGGATAGCTGCAAACAGTCTCTAATCCTTCTTATCTTTTGGTCTCACTAATAAGGCCAGAACTACACTCTGTTCTACCTATTAGCTGCAAAGGCAGGGCTGAAGTAATCTTGCTGATATGTACAGCATATATGATTCCTCTTCCATTCAGCAGAACCTCAGGCTCACAGAAGATGGTGCAGCAGTTTCTGGGAGCTCCAATTGCATTGGAAGGGCTTTGGACAATGCCGGAGGAGACAAAAGGGAGTGATGGCATCAAATAGGGATGCAACTGTGGTGGCAAATTAATTTTTGGATGTCCTTGGGCTGATGCAAATTGCAGGCTTTTTTTAACAGAAGCAATTTCCCATGTTATGGTGCCCTAATGCTGCTATATTTAAAATGCAATATTTCACAGCCCTACAAATATTGTCTCGGAAAGACAGAAGCAGCTTGTGAATCACCAAACTTTATTTGCAATCTGATCATGATTTTAATGTAAATGGCATTCTCTTAGCATTTATCAGTTTGGTTAAAGCTGAGAGAAAATTTTCTTGCCAAGCTTTCTTAGCATGCCCCCTCCCCACTTACCTCACTTGTCTGCCTCATGCACCCCTTTACCACAGCGCCTGAGTCATTGTGCAAGCTGGATGGAAAATGACAGAGCCTCAGCCACAAGCTTGCTTGGCTGAAGTGACATTTCTTGTGAATGACCATAATGCAAGTGGCATTTACACGACAGCATTTTGAAAAGGCAACAAATGATGTAATGCTGTCAAACAACTTTTTTTTCCTGCATTAAAGAAGGATGGACAGTTGCCATTCACTTCATGACTATCAAAATACTTCTATTTAGAGTCAAAACATCTGCTGCTTTTATATTGCTTGATTTTGTGATCTACTTAGCCCTGTCTGATTAAGTGCTTGTCGGAAACTGATGTTGAAAGTGATGTGTTTAACAAATCACTCCTTTCTCTGAGATTCAGAGAGATGATTTTCTTATTTTCTGATAGGAAGAGGGAATGAAGCTTGTTGAACTGAGCTGGGTTCAGAAGTGTACTCAGCCCAGATGTATTTGGTCTCTTGGTCTCATAGACCACAGTCAAGAACAGTTTGCCAAGACCCCTGTGGCTCAGACCACAGACCAAGCAAATGCACGCTGCCTGTACTTTTCCATTCAGAGGGATGGCTACCTTGATGAACTAGGGAAAAACATGAATTCTTGCTGAAAGTGTGCATTTTAGCAGGATTCTGGATTCACCACAGATGTGACTTGGCCTACATTAACCCTTTTGCTCAACTTCTTGTCAACTGTCCATGGAAAAGAAATCCAAATGCTCACTCATGCTGGGAAAAAAAAAAAAAAAGGAAAGGGGAAAAAAAAAGCAGCTATGCTCCAAACCATATCTTGATGTAAAGAAATGGCATTAAGGACTGGTCTGCCTCAGGCCATGGGTGTCTGGGAGAAAAAATGGTATTCTAGTACCTAACTAACCTCTGGATCCACCTCTGTATGCTTAATTCTTTCTCCTGTGATTTAGCCAAGTTTTATACAAACACGTCACTATTAGACATGAAGTAATTAGAAGGCTTGGAGCTGCTGCTGTAAATAGAATTTTATTCCAGTCGTTGTTGCCCATTACACTAACCCCATAATAGTCTTTATCAATCATTTCCTATGACAGTCTCTAATTCCCAGCTTCCTTGACCACTGCTGTATGTCATTTCTTGTCATGTAACTAATTAGGACATGACATTAGCAAGACAGAGGCCTATAACTTGAACATGTGTTTAGCAGAACAGAGTATTTGCTCAATTAGGGTCTTAGCTTCTTGATTGCTTTATGTAAACTACAGCGACCATTGCTCCAACTATATTTCCAGGTGGGGATGTGTGGTGGCACCTCTCCCTGTGAAAACAAAGACTCACACAAGTTCAGCCACACCTGAACTCTTTCTAAATTTTATTGCTGCACCAGTTCAGTTCCCCAGGATGATAGCTGGCAAAAAGATTCATTTTCAGATACATCAAGTCTTCACTTTTTTCAACTAAGGCATTTAGAAGAGATCAAAATGCTATACCTCCTACTGCTAACTTGCTAGCTGCAACTCTTAATTCAGGTTTTTTAACAGATTTGACTGTCTGGGTTATATCATTTTATAAAACTTGGGGGGGGGGGGTGGGGCAAATGAGCAAACAAAATTAATTAGTTAATGGCAGGCTAAACCTGCTGCAGCTGTGAGAAAAAAAGCCTTAGCATTTCATCATTATGGCAAAGAAGCTGTGAGAATCTGTTGTGCTGCTTTAAGGTACTGGTGTCGGGAATGCTTCTTTGGAAAATAATCCAATGGGACAGGGAATTGGTGAAGAACAATTAGAAGCCTGAGTAATAGTTAAAACATAAAAGAAGACAAGGTTATATCTCTATTTATTTTTTGCAATAAGTATAATTCTCTGCAGGTACTAATCCATGCATGTGCTGGGGAACTGGGGAGGAGGATTTGATAGACATGACAACTGACAAAGATGAATGATGATGTGGTCACTAAAGATCTTGTCACCCCCCTGAAAAACATTCTTAGTCCTGCCAGATAATTTCACATCTGTGTTTCCTGTATAATCTTGTATACCAAATATCTACTTATGTATTTTCTAGCCCTTGTTGGCATAATATTGATGCCCCTCACATCAGTATATTCCCATCTCCACCCTTATAGTGTCTCATTGTTAAATCAGAGAGACATATGGGTTTTCTAAATAAGGATGTTTTGGAGCTTTGACGATGTAACTGTAATAAAAGATTCAAATGCACTTGTCCCAAGTAGTTATCCCAGCATTGCTTATACCATTCAAGAAAGTATACCAATAGGATTGTATTCTCATTTGGGCTTATGTCAGCATATCTATATGTTGATTCAAAAGAGTCCCACAGCTGTCTGGCAGTAATCCACAGTGGTTACAAAGTCCAGTCAGGGAAGAGGACTATGTCTACCAGGACTGAAAATATAAGCACAAAACAAAAAACTTAATGCTTTTCCCAGACAGTTTTCACACTATATGCAGAAAACCAACAAACATATCAGGTAAATGAGCGAATTGTACTGCAAAGGCACTGCATGTATTGGCTCCAGCACATCAGCAGGCTAGATGTTGCCACAGTCTTTGCTGTCTTCATAGAGAAAGAGGAGGGACTGAAGGACAATCTTGACGTAACTTTGCAAAGCTTAAGAGGACTTTGTGAAAAATGCAAGTGATGGCATAGACTGAAAAGTGTTGCAAGAAATCATTTTGATAGTGAACAGAACTGAAATGAAAAGTCAAAGATGTTAAGATCCTTGCATGAGATCACAAGTGGCCTGTGTCTGACAGAACAGAACAGAAAAAAAGACAGCGAAAAGTTTCCAAACTGAGAGTATTATGATCAAAATTAATGACTCATAGAACAGCACTTTGCAGCAGCAGTCTGAATGGATATGCAAAGAGAGGGATCTCGTATAGCAGAAGAAAATAGTTTTGTACTATTAAAGATGTAAGATAGTGAAAGCCTGGATGAGTCATACTGTGTAAAGGAACTTTAGCAGAAGGAATCAACAATATTATGCCATGGTCAGAATGTGAAAAACTAGAAACTGCAAACACTATGACTGAACAATGAGCTGGCGAGATAGTAGGGGTGGCCACAATAAGTCAGAGGAACGTTCTTGTGGAGGAAAGAGGTGTGGATCCACAAATTGGTTTTCACTCTAATAAACAGCCTAATGTCTGGAGTTTCCAGATACCAGCTTCAGTCTGCAAATAATGTGCTAACCACATGCAATCACACGGCTCCTTCCACAGAGGATGAGGCCAGCTGAACACTTGTGGATAAGCTGTAAAGGCATTTATGCTGGGTGTTGTGTAAGCGACAACAGCACAAGAAAGATCATATTTTGATAAAATGTATTCATATTCCTATTACTGTGTTTGTGCCTGGGATATTATCAGGATGTGGACATAGTCTATTAAACCTTATTCACAAAGAAGCAGGCTGAGACATCAAATTATCCTAATGTTTGGTGAAGGGTAGATTTGTGCTTCCCTGTGCAGAAATACAGCAAACAGAACAACTTCAGAAATTAAAGGGAAATTGAAAGCAGAATAATTGCCTCAGATGGAGTTCATACTATTGCTATAGCAGTGGTATGGATGGAGTGAGGTGAAAGAAGGGTATTTAGTAGAGCAAGAAGTAATTCAGCATATGGTGGATTCTCTGCAGAGTGTTGGCGTCAGCTGAGGCACACACATTGCTCACCCATGGAAGTTTTACTGCAGGGAGCAAACCACCCAGCTGGTGCTGGACTGGGGAATGTGTTAGTAGGCAGGAATGGACAAAGAGCAAAGTGAGTGCAACAGATATCAAGGGGAAGAGAACAAGGGGAGCTTGGGCAAATCCACCTGCTCTGAACAGCAAGCAGCTGTACCATCCAGAGCATGATCTAAGGAGCAGCCTGAAACACATAGCTGGGAATACTACCAATTCATGGACAGGACCTGTGGCAAAGTCTTTTTCTTTGGCATTGTTATTGGTGGTTACTGGTACAATTACTACTGTCAGCAAACTGAGCAGTTAAAAAATCCCTCTTCTAGGAGAATAGGGGTTGCTAAGAATGGAAGACCTTTTGATCAAATCTCCACCTCACTAGTTAAGATTGATGAGCAATGGGTAGAAAGATTATTTATTAGCTTTTGTGCCTCCTCTTCCTCCTCACAGAGTTGTAAGTCTCAAAACATCATGCTCACCAAATATGTTAGTGGAAGGCAAGTCTGCAAATGTATGTAATGTTTTTCCTTAGAGTTGAGCAAAAATGTCCTGATCTCCCTTAGTACCTAGACAATTACTCCAATTTATGGAGACATGAACAACCATATGTGACACAGGTTTGTGCATAGGGTTGGACTTTCAATCAGATCACATTCCTACACTGTTGACTCAAATCCTGTGGCTAGCAGAGACCGTACAGATACAATTACAGTGCCCTTGTTTGCTCATGAAAAGGCACTGCAGTATCTCCTGTTAAAGGGCTGTGATATGTCTAAAGGGATCATGGGGTCACTAGGACAGTCTCAGCCACCAAAATGGCCTTAGGACATGCAGCTCTTCAGCCTTGAAACTTTCCTAACTCATCCAAGGGGGTAAACAGCAGGTGGAGAGACAAAATTCACATTTACAGATTACATCTGTAGATGAGAACAAGAACTGCTATGCTCAGATGAGTACAAATTGATGAGATTCTCTGTTCTGCTATCACTCCAAAGAAGTGGAAATAGCTATTTTCATTCAATTTTACCTTTATTTTGATAGAACAGCCTTTTCAATAGATTGCACTGAGCCTCCAAAATCTTTTCTGAGGAATGATGCTGAATTCAATGGCTAGGTTTTTCCTTACCATTTAGCTCTAAGGCATTTCCATAAACAAGCAAAAAAAAAGCAAAAGGAAAAGTCTAAAAGTATTTATTAAACACTGATGGGAATCAAAGCACTCAAATTTTAATCAGATTTTAGACTGTAGTTTAGGGAAATAACTTACCTCAGTTTTATTTTCTTGATAGACTTGTGAAGTAAAACCTGTAATTTAGTAAATGCTAAACAAGTAATGAATGCTAAAATTTAGTGCAACGAATTTATTTAAAATATCAATCATGCTAAGCCTGAACTTACATATATAAACTCATCATTAACACAATTACAGTTGTGCAAACTGTAAACATTGCCATTTAGCATTAAGTTCCTAATAGTCAAGAGATGGAAATGTAAAACCTAGCTTCCAAGTTTGTCACTCACAGGACTACCTTTGATTCCAAGTTTTTTGTGGATATCTTAAATCATGTTTCACTATTGATTATAAAAGACATATACCCTTATTGGGACAAACTTCCATGCATTTCTTTCTAATGTGTATATAAACTGCTTCAAGTCTAAGCCACATTTTGACTCCCATAACAGAGGGTCTAAGGTATTCTCGCACGTGTAATTGTAAACAAACTAGAGATCTGTTAAATACCTTGTCATCTCCAAGCTGCAGAAAGTCATTGTGCAGTAGCCACTTCTTCCTAGTTTCCGCTACCCTCTGTTCTCTGGAGTACAGTATCTGTCTTCCACTGGAGGATACACACACCCAACTTTTGTACACCCTTGCTGTGTTTGCTCCCTCTGCATGGTCTCTGAAGGGAGCAGATGTTGCTGGGAGGATCTGGCCCCTTCTGCACAGCTGTGGAGAGTTCCCAGAGCAGCAGAACCCTCTGCAAAGGGAAGCTGCATTTGGAGATATTGAAATATGGGGATGTTCTCTTCAAGTCTGCCTTGCCTCTTAGTCTCACAGGGATATCCTTACAGTGGGTACACAGCTGAGCTAAAGGCTGAATGAAACCTGATATGTGACTCTGCAAAGGCTTGCTCTGAAAACCACTTCTTGTCTAGTTCCTACGATGTGGATTTACTGTTAAATCAATGTTTCAAGGCAGCAGTCTCTTTGCTGAGTCTCTGTAATTTGGCATGGGATTCTTACTGAATGAGACTTTTTCAGTTCAGTATTGGTCTCTGTGTTTATGTCATTTGAAAGGAATAATAACCTCTAGAAAATTTTTGTGCCCAAACACTATTACATTTTTCTTCTAATATGATTCATTGATTTAGACATCCGACTGAGAAAGTTACAGCTTCCTTTTTATTTACAATAAATATTTTTTTTTGTAAACAAAGCAGACTCTAGGAACATGAATACCTCATGCAACCAAACCAAATCTGTATTGTAACTGAGAAAAGTAAAAAAAAAAGAAAAGAAAACAAAAAACGGTGTACTTTTCTACACAGTTGTCTCTGTATTATTGTACTTCCCTAGTCTATAGCTTACAGTATGGAATCAGTTCCCCACTGCTTTTGTAGTCTTTCTCCTGAAAAACTGAAATGGCAAATCTGCACCTTCTAATAGAAAGCTAAGAAATGCTGCTTTTTAAAATGACCCAAGTTATGAGTATCTGCTCTCTGGGCTGTTCAAACGCTAAAATCCCCAGTGCTAAAGTAGAGTAAGAGCTGCTTTTCTTCAGGATTAGCAAAGCAAGAAAAAATGCTGTCTTGTGGAGGAGCTGCATATGCTGCCTGGGACTAAGACACAAGCCTGGGCAGCAAATACCTCTCCTTTCACAATGCTGTGAATCTGGAGTGTCAGAAAGGAACTTTTGTGAGAGACGCCTGATGATTTGATGAAAAAAAAAGAAATGTGAAAGTGAACAATATTTCACTGAAAGTCTGCTTTCAAAATATAAATGTCTCCAGCAAAACACAGGCTGTAGTATTGTTCACAATTCTGACAAAATGGAATGAGGGACCTGGCACTCGTTTTTCCTTGGCAACCTGAATTTTCCAACATTGCCTCTTTGACATTCCTTGATATCCTTAGAGGCCACAAAGCAGATGGCATCTAATCTCTCCTAAAGGTATGAAAGTTAGATGGATAAGTTCGGGCCAGTCACAGCAGTCTTCTTTTACCGTTATTAGGGAAAAATGGCCCCCTCCAGAGATAATTCACTCGATCTGTCTTGGACAACTATTTTAAGCTAAGACGAGTCATTTATGGAGGCACTTTTTTCCTTTGAACCAACTTTAAAGGTACTACAGGTACTCAGTTTAGATCTTTAACTGCCAAAGTTGTAGACTAACTTTTAGTAAGTAGACTTACTAACTTTTAATTAGTAGACTAACTTTTTCAGTAACTCATCCAGTGTACATCATTGAAGATTCAGTCCACTTAAATCAAATGTCCTAGTATGAAATAAGGATATTAAATCAGGATAAGACAGGTTTGTTACAAGCAGGAGTAATTGCCTCTTAAGCCAAGATGCTGGGAACACCAGCAAAGGGAAACCCTTACCTTACACTGAGGAAGGGAATAAGAGGGCCTTTGAAGCTACAATCCTTCCAGTAATACTGAACAGCTGTTACCAATCTCCCCCTCTTCCCCAAAGTAATTTGATTCCCAAATGGAATTATATTGCTATGTTTCTTACACCATAAGACACTTACTGTATATTATACATGAAATTATTTTGACTTTTTGTCTTATGGTGTTTCAAAATAAAACCATTCTCTTCATTTTAGCATTACTAGGAGGTTGCTTCCCAAGCTCACCAGAAAAATTTCTTCCCTGAAAGAGTTGTCAGGCATTGAAATAGACTTCTCAGGGAAGTGGTTGAGTCATCATCCCTGGAGGTATGTAAAAGATGTGTAGATGTGGTACCTAAGAACATGGTTTAGTGGTGGGCTTGTCAGTGTTAACAGTTGGGCTCATCGATGTCAAAGGTGCTCTCCAGCTTCAACAATTCTATTTCTAAGTGTAAGCATTTCTCCGTCTCTAAGTGTAAGCATTGACTTCATGGAAGGCTGACTGAGTCTCCAAACTCCACTAAATGTGTTGAACTGGGCTTGGTGCTGTCACGTAACCATGAGGAATTCAGTGACATTTGGGAAAGAAATCCTTATGGGCTATCAGTTATGACACAACCCCTTCCTGGGTTCTCAATCCTAAAAGACATTCATGGCACTCTGAAGTGGCAGTCTGATAACTTTGAACATGTAAATAGTCCATGGATACCTATTTTTAGGGCACCGTACCCCACCCCCGTACTCTGTCACCACCATCTCTTCTGTTTCCACATGCTGAGCAGTTTTGGATGCTTTTCCTTGTTTCTGAGAAAAATATGTGAGGCAGCCAGGAGCAACCCAGCAGAGAACAGCATGTGGAAAGAAGGCAAAGCAGAATACTGTGGAGAAGATCTTACTTCAGGGACTTCTGAGGTTTTCCCTGTTGGTAAACAGGTGCTGCTCTGCTACCTGTCCTAGAACACAACAGACTGCATTGATGGTCATAGGCACATCTTACATTTGTTTGAGTGTTGAGATCAGTCCTGAATGCATAGCTTACTGACTAGCATTTAAATGCATGCCATAAATTAAACTGCTTCAGTCCCCATTTGATTTACACCGAGAAGAGCTTTTTATCCCATGACCAGCAGGCTCTGTCATGTTCTCTTCACATTTACATTCACTGTCTCAAGGATAGCTTATGAAACAGATATGTATTTATCTGAGAGGGAGGCTCAGTACTGTATTCAGCCTTTCTTTTCCTGCTAATCCCCTTTCTCACATGTATTTTTTGAACACAGCAACTTGTGTGAAGGATGTCGGACAATGCCGAACACAGACACCTCGGTTAGTTTGTGGGATATATTCTTCACTGAGGCTGAAAGTCTTATTAAGTTAGAAAATCCCTTTGGATTTGGTGGCAAAGAGGGAGACTGCCAAATTCTTTTTCCATGGCCTTGTAACTCTTAAACTCAGGGGCACAAGACAGACAGCAAACAAAAGGATAGAGCCAACAAACTTCTATTTTTTGATTATGATGTCCGTGACCAAGATCTTCTGAAGACAGGTATTTAATCCAGAGTTGCCCTTGAAATATCTTTCTGGTTTTTTATTTTGGTGATGAGGGCACAAGATATAAGATTAGCTTTCTGAAAAGAAACCCTTTGAGGTGTTTCTAATGAGGTGTACTAATCAGGCACATGGCACAAAGGACCATTTAAAAAATACTTGAAAATATGTATGGCAAGTCAAGGATAAGACAAGAGTTCTATTACTCCCAGGTGGTATTTTCTTTGGCTTGGAAATACTTGTTATCTATCAATGCAATAGGAAAGGACTTTGCTGACAAGTAGCAACTTCAACTGGTTTCCTTAAAGGATTGTCCTGTATTTCAAAGGGTACATTCCCAGTTTGTATCACATTAACAGCGTATCCTCAGCAAATATAAATCAATAGAGCTTGAATTACATTCCTGTATCTATGCTGACTTCTTTCTCTTAAGGATATGCCCTACAGCCTCTGGAACTTTACTGCATAGAATAGAGGGACTTCTGGATTATTAAATTAATGGGAAATATAGATTCACTTTGGAAACAATACAGTCCAGAACAAGAGCCAGAAAACAGAATTATAAGAGCTCCTGACTTTCAGAAATGATTCATAAGCCAAAGAATGTGACCGGTTTTCTTCAGAATGTTGAAAGGTTTTTTCTTTCTTTACCTAGGAAACAGAGCCATTTTGTAAACCAAACTTGTGGGGGGTGGATGACTCCATCTCTTCATAGAGAGAAAATACTGTTCATAACTTGAGGAAGATTCTTGAAATGCAAGGTTTAGAAGACATTGCTCAGAAGAAGTTTTCTTTTCTTTACAGAGGTTTTTTTTTTGGTCAAAATGTAATTTTCTGACCTGTAACAAGAAAGAAACCAAGAATCTTGCAATGTTTTTACCTTGTTTTCTCTTTTATAGCTCAGTGACAGAATTGGGTAAATCTATACATTAACTGGAAAGAAAATAATAACTCTGTGGCAAGTCTCAAAATTGTTCTTAACTTGCAGAAAAGAGTAGCAGAGGAACAGAATTCAAAAAGAGAAGGCCATTGGGAAGGGACTTAAGCAATGACTATCAAAGAGCCTGAAGAGAGAAATACTTCGCGTATTGATGCCTGCTGACATCATCCAGGCCACTTGAAATAAAGTCAACATCCTTGCACAGAAAAGTGACAAGTCCACTGTGTAATCTTCGCCAAATCTCAAAAATAAATTTTGTATTTTAGGCCACAAGAATGCCCTGCAAGACATGTTTAGGAACAACCTGGTAATTTTTCTGTGTGGTGTTAAAATGTTTAATTTTTAACAGATTCTTTTAAATTATTTGTTTCGGTGGAATGATTTACCTTAATTAAAATGCAGACAGGCAGTCCATAGTAAACAAAAAAACCTTTTCAAATCATCATTTCCTGGTCCCTATTTTGGCCCTAACTTCTTTAAAAGAACAGCAGGATCCAGACACACAGAGGTACAATAGAATATCTGATGAAGAAAGTGCCACATAAGATTTTTTTTCTGACTGATGTGACTTTTCATTTGCAGTCTAGTCTATCCATAAACCTCTTAAAAGGCTAGATATGGGGTGGGCAGTGAAATCAAGTTCCTGTACCGTTCTGTCTCTTGAACTTTTTGCAAGGCCTTGAACACCTACAGTGTTGTTTTTCCGGATGTGATAAAGGCAAGGAAGAGACATTACAGAAACTTTGTTTTAAGATTTAGAAAGAAGAATAAAGTAGAAAACTTATGACTATTCAATGACAAAAACAGGTTATGCAAGTTAGTTCCCTGCTTCAAACCCTGTAGTCAACAGGGAACACTTCTGTAGGTAGGCTTAGATATGAAATCCCTAAGGCTCTCCCTGGATGTAGTCAGGCACAACCATTCCTTTGCTACCAAGACAAAGCAGAAAAGCAGAAGGTCTGAGGACCTGTGACAAGGGCAGCCAAATCCACCACTTGCTTGTAGCCTTAGGCACTCTAAAGAAAAAAAATCCCCTGACACTTGGGTCAGATGGCAGTGGGGCATGAGTTGCCAGCCTCCTTCATCTAATTTGTGCATCCAGAATGGGGCTGCCTTTGCCCTTAGAGTTGTGTACATAGCTACATTGCACAGCAAGGAAACACATCATGATAACTCTCCAAAACTACAGGGAGGCCTTTTGAGAAAAAGGCCCTCAGAAGGCTGAACAACAGCTTCTCCCTGACCTCAAGGGCTGGAACAGAGCTAATGAGGGCAGCAGAAATATCTGGACAATAACCATTGTTAAAAAGAAACAATATTTTTTTCCCTGAATGCTTGGCAGTCAAAGTTCATCTCACTCCCAGCCAGGAGCAGGGCCTGGGCTCCGCTTTGGCCCTGGGCTTTGGTACCTCCCTGGGGTCAGGAATGGATTATGGTCCCGTGGGTGGGCCCAGCTTGGCAGGGCCCATGGCCGAGCAAGGAAGGGCTGCGAGGAGCTGGGGACCAGCACTGCTGTGGTGCTGCCGAGGCAGGCGCTGACAACCTCCGCGGGCTGATGTGTCATTCTGGGCCATGGGCAGGGCAGGGAAAGTAGTGGGAGGCCGCAGGGACAGTCTTTGGAGGTGGCTCTCAGGCATCTGGCCGTGGCTCAGGCAGTGCAATGTTTAAAGAAACCAAGGTAGATGCTGGCTATGTTCTCCTTCATAATAGTTTTTTAACCCCAGTTTTCTACCCTGGTCAAAATGTCTACTTGATAAGAACGGAAAGATTAATAGGGCTTTAAAATAAAATGTCTTGTACATATTTGAAATTAAATTGCATTGTATTGTACAGGTTTTGTACAAATTGTATTGCACATTTTTTTTGTTTTTAAGAAATAGTTCTTGAAATAAGAGTCCACCCAGGAGAAGACACGTTGTCTATCCACAGTTCTTGTTTTACAACTTGCATAAAGTTAACATACGGCTTATTTTCACCACCGTTTGATGGTTACCTTTTGGCATGAATGCTAAAAGGACATGAAAACATAACAGAAATAGTGCCCAAACAACTACTGCTATTTTAAGTAATATTTGAAATGAGGCTTAACATTGTTGACAGCTGCGAATGAGCCCGGAACACAAGGCAGATCCAGCAAGCATCACTGGTCAGAGATGAGTAACACTCTCTGATTAAGCATCTAGCAAATAATATCAACTAGCTAAAATGAAAATTTTATTTAACTGAAGACTATTGCATGCCTGGGTTGTAGATAACAACAGCTCTCCTTTGAAACAACTTTCTGTAATGAAAATTTGTATAATTACCTTTTTTTACAGTGGTCAAAAAGACTGAAGAAATATCATCTAGTCCATCTTGCATTCAGTCAGGTAAAATACGGGGAAAGCATTCCACCTGAAACAGCCAACTGCATCACACAGTGTAGGGAATATATACCTCTAGACACTGGTTGGGTCTGAAAGGAGCCTGTGGGTCATCCTGAGTTCCTGCCAGACCACAGCACTGACAGCTGCCTCAACAGGTGCAGGGTGCCCAGGGTGGCCATGGGATTCTGTCCTTACCGGCCAGGGTTCCCTAGGAGCCAGCAAGCCTGGGGATGGTGACCAGGGTAAACCCAGAGCCATGTGGCTGCTCAGCATGGCCACAGGGCCGGGACAGGGCTGACGTCCAGTCAGGTCAAGTCTGTAGGTCACGGTCAGTGAGGTACCTGTCCGGTGTAGCCATGCCTAGAGCAAGAGTCAGGCAGGCAATAGGCAAGGTCAAGCAGAGAGGCCGTGAGTTCAAATGCAGCTCTGGGAAGAGAGGAGCTCTTTCTGCTCCGGCTCTTTCACAACAACGTGCTCACAGTCTATTCAACCAAGCCATCGCAAAGCTGGCCTGAGCATGTGTAGCCAGACCCCAAGGAAGGGGAAGCTGTTACAGAGCCTGTTGATGCACAGCCACAGCTGTTTACACAAGCAGGAGTTTTTGACTCTAAGGTACAGCACTAAGTCAAAGCTTTGCCCCTAGTTAGGGCTCAGTGAGAGTGTTAGACTTACTTTGGTCAACACTCCCCATCCCCATCCCTGGAAGTGTTCAAGGCCAGGTTGGACAGGACCCTGAGCAACCTGGGCTAGTGAAAGATGTCCCTGGCCACGTCAGCAGGGCTGGAACTAGATGGTCTTTAAGGTCCTTTCCAACCCAAACCATTCTATGATTCTATTAAGACCTTCAAGAAAATAAAGGGAGAAAAAATGCTCAGTAAGAAGCAAAAGTAAACAGATGTGTAAAAAACCTGTTGTATGTGGAATGAACCCAGGAATGGCATTTTTTTTGTTCAGAAAAATAGTATTCTTAAACACATAAAGCAATGCTTGCCAAAAAAAGAGAAGGAAATGAGCAGTCCTGCATGCCCAGGTGGTTGAATAACAGACGGATGAAAAATCAGATACTAGATGAAAAATCATGTGAAGCATTAAGAGAAATTTTGTCATCAGATAAAGTTATGCCCTGGAACTATCTTCAGATTGGAAATTTTTTCTAGAACTGGATGGCCTCTTGAAAGCTTTCCAATGCCTTGGTTCTGTATGTTCCCTAAAAATATTCTGACTAAATGTTTTCACCTGAATTTGGTCTCCACTGGTTTTGGAGTTTTACCATGTTTCTATAACTTCAAGACTGGAGATTTGACATTCTTTTTCACAATTCCTGATTGAAGTTCCTTCAGCAAATCATATTTTTAGATGCAAATCCCACTGGGGGAATGGAAGGAACATTTCATTCTTCATGGAAACATCTTGTACTATAAGCATTTTGACTCCAAATGTAATTTCGGTGTACTTATCCTTGTATGTTGTAATTCAGCACCCAGCAGTGTAAGGATCAATAGCTGCCTTCATTTGCTGTTTGTCTGACAACACGGAACACGTCCCTTAGGGGCCTATGCTTAAAGCAAGTGTTGTTGCTAAGAAACCCATTAAAGTGTGTTGTTAATTGACGATGAATGGCCTTCTAGTTCTTGGGAACATTTCTTACCAGCTCTGTTTCTTGTGGTGTACAAATGAGACATCATGTACTGGGAGCTGCTGATGTCAATGACACTGTTTTTTTAAGATGTACACAGCAGGGGATGAGAAAGGCCACAATTATCAGAGAAAGGAATTGCCTTTATTTGCTTTGATGGTGGTTATTTTATTTGGGTGGCATCACAGAACTCTGTGTGACTGAAAGAAAGCAAGCAAGTAAACAGAAACAGACGGGTTTCTCAGCCATGTGAATGAGATCATGTAAAGCATTCACATTTGCACACGTTTTCACTATGCCTGAAATACTTCTGCTTTTCACAAGCTTCCTCCTAGATTCCAGTTTTGTTACAAAAGCTAATCATACATATTGAAACATGTACTTTTAACATTTTCACACATGCAGCTACCTCATTCTCCTGGCCTTTCATCTGCTGAGTATTCAACGAGCCCTAGGTTTGTCCCCCAAATCTTTCTAGGTTGTAAATTCTTACTTAATACGAAGTTCATCCAACAAATTGTGTTCTTAATCACAAATCATTACTTTGGTTTCCAAAAATCTATAACAGTTACACAAACTAGATGCAGAGAAGAGAGTAGGATTTAAATGAAACATGACATAAATCATACATACACTTGTACCAGTGTTATCTCACATAGACTTTTCTGACACAATACTGCATATCTGTCTCAGGATGTGTTGGCCAATGATCTGTAAACAAAAATGAGACATGTTTTAAGAATTTAGCAACTAATTTTTTTCATTTCTTTCTTCATGTCCATATCCCTAGTTTTAATTGACATAAATTGCTTATTCCAATTTAATCTTTTGTGTAGGAAAGTGCAATGAAAAGGCCTAATAATATAACACAAAATATTTTATGTGTAACTCTTCAGACAGCAAATATTATGTTGAGTAGCATAGGAGAGAATTTATTTCTGAAATAAAAAAAAAAAAGGAAGCATGTTGATGCAACTTACAACTTTTTTTTGGAAAAGAACTTAAATTTTTTAGACATTTCTTTAAGTTTACAAAAGATCAATAAATAACTGATCTAATCTTAATAAAAGACTTTTAGTCATTCTTCTTTCAGAAATTATAGAAATTTTTTAGATTAGTTTCATTTTAGCCTTGGAAAAATTGGGTATATTTGGGTACTTGGGAAATTTAATTCTGAATGCTTAGGTGTCTGACTTAAATGCTGACTTATGGAAGCCAAATCAGCATTGAAAGGAGAGCAACCAAACCTTAATGCTAAGCAGACAGGATTTTGGAGGGTTATTAAAATCCTATTGGTCACTTACAAAATCATAGAATCATTGAAAGTTGAAAGAGACTTTAAAAACCACTTAGTTCCAACTCCCCGCTATGGGCAGGGACCTCTTCCACTAGACCTGGTTGCTCAATGCCCCAACCCAGAAAATTGTTAATTTACAGCAAAGTGGACACATTTTGTAGCATTCTTTCAGTTCCCCTGCATGGCACAAAGAAAAATGGCACAAACACAATAAACTCTGTATTTTCAAATAAAAAAATATTAATTGCTCATTAATTTCTCAAGAAGAAGAGCCTTTCTAGCTGTTTCCCAAATTTATTGGATGAGTGTGTTTGACAGGCCAGTATGGTCTATTTATCCGAAATTGATGTTTCTGCGTTCAGTAACCTCTAACACAGCAGACACAAAATCAGAGTCACCTGGGTCTCTGTTCTCTTCAGTTACTATGAATTTTGAGGGTAAGCTATGGGGAATAGATGGCACTGCTACTGCTGAGTTTTTGCACAGTGCCCTGCTTAGTACATCAGATATGTAGGGATGTTTTCGTATATATAGGGAAGTAAAATGATTCAAGTTACTAATGGTTTTTTGCCATGCGAAGGACATTTTTCACATTGAGAACTCATCAAAAATTTGTCTGCAGAACCAACTGCTTTTGTTTCCACTCCATACAGAGCAGAATTCACATCACTTGCAAACAGCTCCTGGAAATCTCAAAAGAGAGACTGAACATAGAAGACAATGGTCCTGTTGCCATGTAACTTCATGAAGTTCCTTATAATATATTGTATTAACTCCAGAAAACTACTAAAATCTACTTAGGAGGATTGACTGTAATTTCTTCGTTGAAAAAATAGTTTATTGATTAAACTTGGTCCCAAAGCTAACATTCAATTTTGAATAAGTACCTGTGGTAACCACTTACCACAATGAGAAATTTGTTTCACCGCGAACATATACGGAAAGGCTTTGTAAATGAGAGATAGTCCATCCTTTCCCATGGCCTCTTCCCTTGAAATAGCTCTTATAATATGTATATCAGTCCAAGTATGTCATTGTCATGTTTAATCAAAGATTAAAAGAAAAACTAATTTCATCATCCATCTCTCCTCAAAGATATCTCTGGGTCAACAGTGCAGGAAAGTAAAGTTATTAACTAGATGATGAAGGAATTCTGCCAAGAACAGTACATGACTGCTCCCACAAGATCTCTAAGTAGCACTGATACTTTCTTCAGTAAAATTAATCCCTGTTCATTAATGCAAAACACTGAGCAAAATCTGCAAGCTTTAACTTGACAGCAGAGCCAGTTCTGGCCACACAGCTTTTACCGCATGCCAGGCTTGGAACTCTGAGGGTAAGGAAATTCAGCTTCTTATAAAGGTTTTTGCATTCCTCCCAGCTGCTGCTTCCTGGATCGTTTTTTAGGAGCTGTGGAGGTATAGACAGTTGCACACACACAGCTGCATTCTGGAGAGTGGTTGTGCATTCGAAGAGAAGCTGAGAAAAAGACTTTCTTCATCAGGAGACAAAAATATTCAGTCAATGTAGTTGGCCCAAGATGCAATATGAAAGGTTTAGACAGCCAACCCATGTTTCTGGATTTCCTTCATTCCCTTTGAGGGCTGCTTGCTAACTATGAACCT